>JANDJT010000199.1:12238630-12252336 GCA_024331685.1 Stegophilus panzeri | reverse complement strand
AATTCTGCTCTCTACCAGAAAATCCTAAAGGAGAATGTCCGGTCTTCAGTCTGTAAGTTGAAACTCAAACACAACTGGATTAATCAGCAAGACAGTGATCCAAAGTAAAGGAGTAAATCCTAGTCCTAGAAGTAAGTGAAAGACTGATCTTTAGTTATCGGAAGTGTTTGGTTGCAGTTATTGCTGCTAAAGGTGGCACAACCGGATTTTAAGTTTAAGGGGACAATTTTCACATGGGTGATAGGTGTTGGATAACTTTTTTTTTTTGATTCAATAAAAAAATTAAATAAAAACTGTATTGTGTGTTTACTCAGGTTGCCTTTGTTTTATGTTGTATTTCGTTTGAAGCTCTAAAACTATTTCGTATGAGTTATACACAAAAACAGAATAAATCAGAATGGAGCAAATACTTTTCACAGCACTGTAGGCTATTTAAAAGGCAGTTCTTTGTAGATACTGTATTATATTGTATTTTTGTTAACCTTGAAACTTCCTATTCTGGTTATAAAAGTTGCCTCAAAGCAGTACAGTAAGTGTATCTCAACCAATAAGCAGCAGAAAAATGAAATGAAAATTTAACAAGTCATGTAAATCATATAATCACAATGTGTGGAATTAATTTACTGTTTTAAACTACAAAAAATACCAGCTTCAGTTTGTAACAATTCATTCAAGTTTTAAAAATTGAATTAATTTAATTAATTCATAAAAACATGTAATTTATCATAACCAATTAAAAACCCTGAGGTGTTTAAAATATTGATTCTATACGATTTTGGATCTGTAAAATGTGCTTTTCAATACCACAGAGGTCTTACAATCAGACATGCACTAACACAGTGGGTGTGGTCATAATTTAACACAGTGGACCATGTGTTAATTAGCTGGCAGTTGAGATGGGATCCTGCAAGGTCATCATGGAGACACCCCTGCTGTAGTGTAAAAGTAGGGCAAATAGATGGAGACATCTTATACAGTGGCAGAGCTTACAAGGGGCAAAGCATCTAGTAGGGCTTCAACTTGCTATAATAATTAAAACTACTCAAAACTTGGTACAAACTATGTTCAAGTCTCAGTCTTTATTATTATTATATCATTATACAATGGATAACTTAAAGCTTAAATTCTACTGAAATAAAAAAATAAAATTACCCTGATGCTTATACCAAAGTTCTTTCCAACACACTTAGCACTGCTTGACTCTATAGTCTACAATTGTAGAAGTTTAATGATTTATATTTTCACTATCCAGTATCTAACCTTTTGAGTCTGGTTCTTCTCAAGGTTTCTTCCTCATGTCATCTCAGGGTTTTTTCCCTTGCTGTCATCACATCTGGCTAGCTCTTTGGGGACAAATCTAAGTATATCAGGATACCTGTAAAGCTGCTTTGTAAGAATATCCATTGTTAAAAGTGCTATATAAATAAAATTTTATTGAATACAGTGTTTGCCATTATTTGGGTATTTTTTATGGTTTATTGTTCCAGTATTTGTTAAATAAATAGTATAGTAGCATGAAACTCTGCAGCAATTGTCATGTTTTTGTTTGGGCCATACAAAGGTTGTGAATTTCATTTGAACTTGGGTGCCCGAATGTTTATCCAGTTTTAAGGAATCCACACATTTGCTGTGGGAGTTGAAACTGTTTAACTGGCTTTCAAGAATGTAGTTACATGTGTATGCACAAAGTCACAAAAATGTGTTATTCTTCCATCATGCTGTGTTCTTTTTGTGAAACCAAACTACAAAATGACAGAGTTGCTGACCTGCCTCATGTTGATTTGTTCTGTTTACTTAATGCTTTAATCAGCACAGCACTCCATTCCCAAGCCATGGGTTATTTTTGTTCTGCTGGGTCATTGGAGTTCCACAGCTGAGAGGAATTACTTTAATCCCCTGAAAAAATGCACAAGTAAACATTCCAGCCAGGATGGTTGCCTTGTAAGGCAGAGAAAAGAGGGCGAAATGAGTCGTATGCATAAAAAAAAGCAAAGGTCTTTTTCAAAGGTAGGCTGATGCCTGTAGATGCATTTTTCTGAAGTTAGAAGGTGAAGGAATGAAGAAGGAATGAGAGCAAGAAGAGTGAGCAAGAACCATTAATATATATTGTAAACATTTTCTGCAGATTAAATGACATTCCATTCACTGCATCAATTATTCTCATTACTCTCGTGGACTGACAGCCAGTGCCACCGAAGGGAATGACCTGTATTATTACATATTACCTGTTCACTGAATGAAAAAAAGTGTAGCATTCAAATTTAAATTATTTTATCGGACAGTAAACAAAGGATCTGGTCAACCCTGGTAGCATCCTCTCTGTCACACACATCTATTTTTACTATTAGTCAGAAGAAAACAAATCTTTAACCATAAATGTTGAGTAGTTGACATAAAAAAAGATAATGGCAGTATATCCTGTAGCTTATTTAGTTCAAGTGATGTGTATTCCATTTACTGAACTATTCTTCCTAGTAATCTATTAATATATGTACCTAGAAGGAAATAATAATTAATAATAACCATTTATCCAACATAAGAAGGCACAAATATGGACTTAGAGTATAATTAGTTTTATCCTCCTTTGTTATAAATGGATATAGCAAAAGACAAGCGTCATTGGTTCTGAGTTACAGTTGCTCATTTGATTAGATACCTGAAAAAAAAAAGAACTCATCATACTTTAAAGATCCTAAATGATATATGTTACCTAAATGTATTACTCTGAACATTACCACTTAAGCTTTAATCCTTTATTGTGTTGTTAGGAGTGTGTATCTGCTGTGACAGGATGTGTTAGGAGTGAAGTAGCACGCTGAAGCCATGTGCTAATTACACTCCCATCAGGTGCTGACAGATGCCCCATCATACACCTGGCTGAGGATGGCATGCTGAGACCTTAATTATGGAACTTGGCCTGGGACAAATGACCTTCTATTGATCTTTTAAAAAATACACAGGTAGAGGGACTGAGCACTCTCGCCCCTTAACACGTTATGGTCACAAACTCCCATAATCTCACACAGTGAGCCATGTAAAGTGGTTAAACTTTCAGAAGCTACTGGATAAAACAATAAAATAAACTTGAACAAAAGGTTTATAGAACAGTAAAGTATTAGTAGAGTGTCTTTGCCATAAGGTGGCAGCACTGAATTGATTTTTAGAAAATGAGAGACGTTAATTGTAGGCAAATAATGGGTTTAATGGGTGATGGCTGAAGGGATATTTCTTCACGGATGTCCTTGTATCTGAGTTGGGGAGGGCGGGGGTGTAATGTATGTCTTATACGTGTTATTTAGTCCGGTGTTTATTTATTTGAGCAAATCGTGAGGCAGACAGCGAGGGTAGCATAAAAACTCTCAGAAAAATTGATTCATAATTGATCGTGCTCATGTCAGACAAGACTGCTGCTCTATTTTACTTAAACCAAAGCACCCGGTGACGTGATCGCTCAATCACGTTATAACCTCCGAGGAAAGGGATTCACCAAGAGCGCCCGCGTGACGTCAGCATGGGGAAAAAAGCATTGCTATAGCAACCAATCTCTTCGTCGCAACCCATCTTTGATGCACATGCACCCTCTTAAACCGAAAAAGGCTACTTCTGACACAAAATCAACCCTGTGCATACCCTGTGATACCAAACCCTGTAAAAAGGTTTTAAGTGGTGTACAAATAAATTAAACGACATGCAGTGACATCCTGTATCCTCGCCTACGACAGACACGCTTAACACCGTACAGTAAACACAGCAAAAGCACGATAAGTTCCGATGTGAACCATAAAGGAACTAATTGGAAGTAGATGATCTGAAATGAAATTTGAATGCTCAGCTGCTTCACATGGTGCACGCGCTAATGAAGAGTTCCTCTGTTTACTAGGACACGTATTTACCGTGCACTTTTTATTGGCTTCTCTGACGCGACAGCTGCACAAAAAAAGCCACCTTTTCAAAATCTGCGTGGATGATCAGCTTCTTCTTTTTTCCTTATCTCTCTCTCTCTCTCTCTCTCTCTCTCTCTCTCTCTCACTCTCTCTCTTGTGTTCGGAATCAGGAGGAGAATACACACGGACAGACTGGAGGTAGGTGGTTTACTTCTGTACTCACACTGAGAAATGATCACTGCGGTTTCAGATCAGTATACCTGCTAACAAGCTGTCAAATGTTGACGCTGGTCAAACATGAAACATTAAGAAACAGTCCTTCCAGGATGTCACTGTTATTATATGTGTGTTTTTGTGCACTGTTGGCCTATTTATTATCTGAAAATTGTGTTAAGTCTACATTTATGTTGTTGTACTGAAAGAAGTTGTTCAGTGAATGGTAGAATCACTGGCTTTTGTAACTTGAGGTTTTAACCCTTGTGTTCTGTCCCAGGCAAAATTACCAGTTTAAAGTGGAACCATACTAAACAGTGTTTTTCAACTGGTTCAGTTTCTCTACTGAGCATGAAAAAGCCCAATTTACTTTTGGTGCATCTCTTATACCCTGCTTCTAAGGGTTTAAACGCAACATCACTATAAACATCTATAGGCTATGTGTATCTGGTTAATGCTCTAGATAGTCATGAAATGCAAGTGCAGAAGGATGCAAATGCAGACTTTTATTGTGAATAGTGCAAAAATAAACGGCTAACAAAGTGATTAGACACAAAACAAAAAGACTATGGTAGGCAAAGCAATGTGGAGACAAAAATTAAGCAACAACAGAAGCTTGACAATGAGGGGCTTAAACACTAGAATATAAATAGAGGTGTTAATGAGGGTGAGACAGGCACAGGTGAGTGTGATTGGGACATGTGATGGGGTTATATGGCCTGCAGTGGCTGATGGGTACTGTAGTTCGGCCCCTCTATGTCACTAACCTTACACAAATATTCTTATTTGTATCTGTATTTGGAGTTAAATCTGAAATGGGAGTGGCCTAAATTTAAGGTGTTTTTTTCCCCCTCTCAAATTCTGCTCCCATGGTTATTATTTTTATTTATAGATTATTTATTAATGAAAGAATCCATTGCTGCGAATGCATTGTTCAAGTCTAAATTCCTTCTTCATCCCACAAGATTAATATGAGACAGCTCGCTGACAGCTCTTGCATGAAAGTAAAAAACCTCCTACATTTTTTGCATCCCCCGGAATCTCAGTCCAATGCACACCTCTAGTTTCAATCAGATACCATATACACACGAACCTTGTTGGCAAGCTTTATTTAAAAAACAAACAAACAAACAAATACAAACAGTAGTGCACCTCTGATTATGTATCTGCATTTGTATCTTTATAACAGATTTATAAATCCATCTATTTGAATTGCTGTGGCAATGTCGAGGAAAAGCACTGATTTGTTTTTTTAAATGGACATCATCTAAACCGTCTCAGTGTGGATGGAAGGTGCGAGATGCGTTTTCAAATTTATACTGATTAATGTGGAAGTAGCCTTTATTGTTCCCCAAAAAACAAAGATGTTTGGTCATTTCAAAATGTATTTTCTCTCTCAGTTGGCCAAACATGCTGTCAGCTGTAAATATGATCCATGAACAGTAAATCCATTGCTAAGTAGTAAACAAGCGCTACACTGCAGCATCCACTTATAGTGACGGTAAACAGGCTTTGTCAAGAGGAAATGAGCTGATAATCACATATCCAGTATAGAGTTACTTACTCTGTAAAACTGTAATCTGGGGGATTTTTTTTGTAGTTGTTAATCATAATAGCACTCTTTTTATTATCAACACATTGGTAACAGAGCTACCTTTGGCTAACACATTCATGCTTGTAGACACAGATATTAATAAATGTTACTATAGAATTTTTCAATGACTACGTTTACGTGGACAGCAGTAATCTAATTATTGACCTTATTCTGAATAAGACAATATTGTGATTAAGGTGTTTACATGAGTTGCTTTTAGAATATCCTTTTCATGTTCCCGTTTTACATGTTATAGAACATAGATCGATTAATGGCACACATCATTACGTCACCACGCCACTCCGTCCGACGTTCCCTCTAGAATTTCACGTATCAACATACAGTTCGTCTTCGTTATGGTACCGTATACAGTTTTGGCTGTTTCATTTTTAATTTTGCGAAAGCTTCCAGTTAATTATTTGTCATACTATACGTGCAAATAGATGACTGATTGAAGCCGTGGGCTGCGTCCAAAACCGCATACTTACCTACTATGTACTAGCCAAAATACATGTATTTCACCTACTATATAGCAGGTAAGAAGCAGTTTCGGACGCAGCCGTGCTCTCTTGTTTGCCGTCAAACGGTTGAGCACATGCCACGTGTGTCCTGTCGCAAAATGCAGTGAAAACTCCCACACGGCGATAATGCGACTAAAACAGGAATAATCCACATGTCCTAATTCGATTTGTGTTTACTTCGAGTATGACTTTAAGGTAATCAATAATCGCTATTTGCATGGTAGTTTCTTAATCAGAGTATTGTCTTAATCGGGTTAATATTGGATTATTGTTGTCCATGTAAACGTACCGATTGATTGAATGTTTAATTATTCTGGGATGTCTTGGCTAGTTCCTTGTCTCTCAACGCCAGTCCCTAAGTATGGCAACCCTAACCCAATAATATTGCAATATGGTGGGTTTTTTTGTGTGTTTTTTTCATATTTACTGCATGGTGTATTGATTTAGTCATTATTTTCCATCTTGCACCTCTGTATAGGTGAGAAGGGTAAATGGATAAAAGGGGGCATACTGAGAAATTCTGAGAAGAAGCAGCATGTCTACTTTGCTCTGAAATGTTTACAATGTGTGTAAAGGGGATCCTGGGAGGCTGCTATTTATAGCACTTATTTCATCATTTCTCTGCGCACAGCAGTGAGCTGCGGTCTGCATTCTAATGACTGAGGCATGGAGCATCCCACTGCTCTGGAAGACAGCAAAAACGATTCTCAGAAAGCAAAAAATGATCCTTCTTAATACATCCAAGAGGAGGCTTTAGTGCCAAAAACAACTTAAAGGATGGGAAAGATATATATTCTCAGGTTTTCTTTCTCTGTGCAGGCATTTTTGGCACGATTATTAAAGCATATAAATAGTTTTAACTGACAGTAATGATAGATATACAAAGAACTGTACTTACAGGTTTGGAAAATGCTGTGGCTGAGCAGTTGTATAAAACTGGAGTTCTGTATGCATGCAACAAAAGGCATTCCTATCTGCCAAACTGTGTTTGACAGTGAAGTGTCTTTTGATACTAAGCACCATGCATGCAGACACAGTTCCTCTAACAGTGTTTCTCCTAAGGTTGTCATAACAGATGGAGTAAGATTATTATCAAACACTATGTGCGTTTGCTTTCTCTCTAAATTTTCCATGCCATATATATTGCATCAGATATCATTAATTGTTATTTGATGGTGAATAATTTACGGTGATCCATAAAACAGTAACTATAGGTGTTAAAACTAGAATAGGAAAACATTACTGAATTGATTTCCACCGTTTAGGTTTAGCTTACTGAATACACTATCTAATTTCTGTTCCAGTTCAGGGTGCTATATTGACAAATGAAACATATGTTATGTATTGCTAAGTGGATAAAAGTCAGCTACTTTATACTGGGGATTGGAAAATACAATAAAGACCTTGTGTAGTATTCATTACCTGGCTCTTTTAGGTCTGTTCTTGACCAAGTTAGTCCACACACTAGAGGAGTGCATTGGGACTATGATCCTATGGGACCCAGTAACAGTCGTGGGAGCAGGCAGTTTTTGTTCTCATGTAGATTAGAGTGAGTGGTCAGATATGAGACTCCAAGAGAGGCCATGCTGATTAACATGGGAGCATACTGGATGCAGTCTGGTGCTTGTGTGGTGACATGCGGCACATGCATGTCACCTTCAGTATCTGCTTGATCCTGGTCAAGCTCCTGGTGGTTTAAGTTGCTTCTTTACCTATATTTTAGGGAAACAGACCACTCTAAGTTCATTAGAAAACATTGCAGGCAAGTACAAACAATAATAACTCTGGGACTAGGAATATTTATGACTTGTAATGTGCAAATTATAATTGAATTTGATGTACAAGTGGCATTTGGAGTCTCTGACTGGCATTTTATGATTCACTTTATCAGCCGTTACATATATGCTGAATTTTGAAGTTTAGCTAGTGGCACAACAGACATTTAGTGGGGTCAGAATTCAAAGGTACTACCACGTTTCTAAATCTGTTCCAATTTAATTTACTTCATGGAAAACCTCAAAAAAGAATCTCAGATGTTCACCTTGTAATAGTCTTTAAAAAGAAAAAAAATAATAAAAAAGAAATAGCCTAAATAAAAATATAAAATAGAACTTCCAGGCAAAAAAACACTGACAGAAACTCCCTCAAAACCCTTTGAGTCTGTTGATATACATGTCTGTGTTGACTTTTACTGTGCTTTTACCTCAATCAACAGGCTGTTGCTCAAGGTTACATGCATCACACTATTATTATTACTAAGAGGTCATTTATTGCTAAGAGGTCACTGTTAAAGGCCAACTTCTTTAACAGTGATATTTGGTTTGAATTCTGCCTCACTTGTAAATTGCTCTGGATACCAGTGCCAGCCAAATGTATAAACCTAATTATATATAAATGTTGTAAAGCTTAACCAGGATTTTATACACTGTGATTAATCAGTGTTTGCTCAAATGATTTATACCTGCATTAAGCCAGATCATTGGAAATTTAGCTTAAACTCCTTCATATACAATGTTAAACTAAAGCCAATACATTCATTTTTAAATGTGGTTTGTCGACCATAGTGCACTGCACTGAAATGTCTGGCTCTCACCAGCTCCCTGGGGAGGAGAGCAGTAATACATTGTCCTGTACTCACTGCCAGCCCGGATAGGTGGCACAAATTGAGCATTTTAATTAAAAACTGCTGAGAAACAGATATCCAAAGGGAGGAGAGGATGCCAGCACTCCAAGGTTTCCCTTCCCAAATGTACCAGCCATTCCACCGAGGAAAACAGATAAAGTAATGTTGATTATGCAGGCAGAGAGAGTTCTTGAATAATTTACAGCAAATGTATTCGACACTTGCTCGCAGCTTATACACCATAAGCAGAATTTGTCTGACTGGATTTTTACTGCATTGTAACACTGTAATCACATCCCTTTTGGAAACTACTTTCTCACAAGACTGTTAATTCGCTGCTACCCAAATTTGTAACTACAGATGGACTACTGAATGTTCGCTAGATTCTTTAAATTATGTATTTTGGGAATGGTCAAATTATATACATATGTATATGCATTAATTTTTGGCCGAGATCTCGTATTGAGGACAGAAGAGTAGAACCACTCCGTAAAGTGTTCTACAACACATCCTAAAGACTTTCAGTGGGGTTAAGGTCAGGCCTCTGTGGTGGCCAATTCATGTGTGAAAATGATTCCTCATGCTCCCTGAACCACTCTTTCACTATTTGAGCCTGATGAATCTTGGCATTTTCATCCTGGAATATGCCTGTGCCATCAGGGAAGAAAAAAATCCATTGATGGGATAACTTGGTCATTCCGTACATTCAGGAACTCAGCTGACTTCATTTTATTGCTACATAATGTTGCTGAGTCTAGACCTGACCAATTGAAGCAACCCCAGATCATAACACTGCCTCCAGAGGCTTCTACCGTAGGCACTATGCATGATGAGTGCATTGTTTCATGTGCTTTCGTTCTTACCCTGATGCACCCATCGCTTTAGAATAGGGTAAATCTGGACTCATCAGACCACGTGATCTTTTTCCATTGCTCCACAGTCCAATCTTTATGCTCCCTAGCAAATTAAAGTCATTTTTATCTGATGAGCCTCACACTGATTAGGCCACACAGCTGTTTAGTCCCATCACATTGTGCATGTGGAAATGCTCTTACTTTCACTATTAAATATAACATTGAGTTCTACTGCCGATTTTTTTACAATATGACTTCACCAAGCGTTTTAAATATCTCCGATCACGATCATTCAAGATTTTGAACATTCATTTTTCCACATTTCTTCCTGAAAGTTGACATTTCACCACTCTCCTTCTAGGTTTTAATAATGCATTGGACAGTTCTTAACCCAGTTCCAGGGATTTCAGCAATCTCCTTAGTTGTTTTCTTTGCTTGATGCAGGCCGATAATTTGCCCCTTCTGAAACACAGTAATATATTTTCTACGACCATGGGATACGTCTTCCGACATGGTTGTTTAAGAAATGAGAAGCTACACACTGCATCAGTTAGGGTTAAAAGAATTGTTGCTAGCTGAAACATATTAATCACTGCAATAATTGTCAAATCGTAGGCTCTTAAGTATTTGCTTATTTAAATCTAAATAGCGACCTTTTTTGGCCAGGCAGTATATATGTATATCGACCTTAAATTAATCAATTCTCAATTTAAGTGTAAGTGCATGCTTTTGAGTTTAATACACTGGATATTGCTGTGCTGTAATGGTGTTAGGTTAAGTCCTAGGTATATATTTGTGCACTAATAGAAGTGTATTTTCAACTGAAAAGCACAAAGTATTGGTGGCCTTCAAGATGTTTGGTTGGATCCCAGCCTCCAATCGCCCTGCTCACAATTTCCTGAGAGATTTCCATTGCCATGGTGACAGCAAGCTGCTGATGTCATCCAGACCAGGTTGTTGGGGTTGAGCAAAGGTGTGCTGCATGCATCCCCATACTGTATTCCCCTCTGTTGATTTTTTAGAGTAAGAATGAACACCAGGCTTAATCAGAATGAGCTTAATCAATCTTACTGGGGAATTCATCATTCGCTATATTCTGCTGTATGCATTAATCATGTTAATATGTGAGTCTGAGAAATATTTGGAGCATTGTTGGTTCAGAAATATAAGGTAATTCCCAACAGGCGGACATGATATAGACATGATTACAAAGGCATTAGAAACCATGTAGTCTAATAAGAAATGGGCTTTGGGCGCCATAGAGAGGGACAAAAATGATCATCAGAGTTGATATCACATTTTTCATATTATTTACCAGCTAATTTCTTTGACTGATTACGTTCCATTATTCTATCCAAATGATAATTTTTCATTCATAATACTGGAGGTCCTGGAAGCATCTTAGCCTGGATTATAGCTGCTGGAAAAAAGGTCAGGGTGTGTATTTACATCAGTGCAGCTGGAAAATACAGTATCTTAATCTGTTAATGAAATGAAATGCTAACATTTGTATGCTAATACGCATATTGTATGTTATTTTATAAAAAGCTAAAAAAAAAAATTTTTAAAGGGAAGACTAATATGCAGTATATTGTATAACGAATATAAGATAAAAATGAATACCTATTAATGACCATTTCATAATAGTCTTTTTATAACAGTAGATTTGATTAATTGACAAATAATTTGGTAATTAATTCATGCAGAATTAGCCAGAAAGTCACTCAAAATCACTTTTTTTAAATAAGTTATCCTGACTCATTCTAATGCAGAATTGTGTTGCCCCCTTGTTCACTGATAAAGATCAGTTTAATAAATAATGGTAATCTATTACCATTGGCTAGGAAGATGCAATTCAAGTGAAATATTTGACCTATTTTCACGGCATATATTGTAGCAGCTTCATCAACAAAGTTAAAGTGCTTAAATACACAAACAACAATAAATAGACTTCAGTGAATAGGCTTGTGATGATTAATGTCAGTTGACCACGATATCCTAACACAGGTGGCATTAACACACTCAGGGGAACCTCTCTCACAGGGGAACCTGTAATTTCTAAGCTATTCTTACATCTGATTCTCTTATTTACTAGCTAATTATTTTCTAGCTGATAACTATCTGTCCGTGGTGGGTGTAATGATTAGTTGTCACTGATTATGGCCCTATACACTCCTCAGTCACATAAAAAAAACAACAACAACAACAAAAAAACAGTCTTTAAAGTCTGCTCTAACGACTGACTCATTGGCTGCAGTTATTCTATACTCTTGGGTTCCCCCACTGTTCTCTTATTATTCTCCACAGGGTTTAGCTAAAGGACTATCACAAGAGTTTTTACTCTGTGGCCGTTCCCTAGATGCTGATTCATTTTACCAGCCAGGCTGCTACTTCTGTCTGTCTTCTGTCTTCTCAAAATAAAATCAGAGACCTAAGAGACCTTGCAACAGAGACCTTGCAAGAGTACTAAAATGAATATGCTAGCAACTGCTGATAAGAAAGTAATAGTCTGACTAGTATGACATGCTTTATCCAGTTCAGTCTTCAAAAACAAATAACACTGATGTGAGGCAATTTTTCAACTCAGATATTTATTTTAGTGCTAGTTCTCAGGCAAGTAATGCCCAAAGGGAGCAACGATATAGGATTACACAGGCTTGAACATGTTGATTGAGTGGGAGAAAAATGTTCACGTCATATTAGATTTGTCCTATTGTAGGTAAATATTTAATCTTTGAATCTTAGAAGTCTGAAGGGCGGGATGTACAATATGATGATATCTTAATTGCATTTTATGGAGATAAATTATGTGATGAAATGAGTTTCTGAGTATATTATATAGTATATTTCTGAGTTTTGTAACAACTGTAGGACAAGCAATGACCACCTGAACAACATGTATACCAAAATGCTTACCAGGTAAAACAAGCACCAGTGGTACCACACTGTAAAATATATATATTTTTTTCCAATTAAATTGAATTTTAAATTGAATTAAGCAGTTGTGTTTAAAAATCAGTTTCTAGTTATTTTTATTGTGTCCCTACCATCACTATTTTAATACAACAGAACACAATTTTATAATATTTATTCTCTGTCAATTAAAATATTTAGTTAAATTTCACCAAATTGTAGTGAAGTATTTCACTAAGAATACTTGTGAAGTAATATTAAAATAAAGTCCATCTTTTTTTTAAATCACCATTTTAATTAGACTTTTTTTCTCTACTATTTAACAAAAGAAAAGGAATTATTTTGCTGAAATCAAGACTGACCGTTCAAGATTGGCCATTCTTTATGTTGCCCATCCTCCATACTAATCAATACCTGGTGGCCAGTGCTCCCTAAAGGTTTGAAGGGTGAATTCTGTGGTATTGCAATGGAAATATGAATGGCTATAATTCTGTCATTTTCAGGAAAATAGGACACAATGTTACAAACGCACAGTGTTACACACACTGCTGATGGAAAGCATTCAGCTGCCATTTATTTCATATGTAGGCAGATTGTTATATTATACGTTTATGATTATATTGCTATATAGAGAAAAATCATACAGTTTGGACCCCAGTGATGGTGATTAGATAAATGTAGTGTGAATCTGGAGCAACAACTTAGTGACAATCAATGAAGGGTGAAAGTTTTTTTATGCACACAGACACTAAAGTGCTAATGATGACATCAGAGGAAATGCTGGAGTGAGAGTAGGCGGCCTGCAGAGGAAATGAGAGCTCTGTGTATCCGCAAACGTGTGCACAACTGTGGTGGCAAAAAGAAAAAAGAAAAAGATGAAGCAGATATTTGAACCTTTTGTTATTTTTCTTACAAGTAAAGGAAGTTTTCTTTTGCCTCAAACAGGGACTTCAACCAATGACGTGGTTGCTTAAGACAATCCTAGACTGCTGATCTTAATAAATAATTATTTTTTTTATATAATGTGCCTGCATACATTTCTGAATATCAAATGTTTCTAAACCAGTACATAGTACCATAAGTGTGTTTGTTGTAAATTGAAAT
>JANDJT010000199.1:12208247-12219616 GCA_024331685.1 Stegophilus panzeri | reverse complement strand
AACACCTTAATCACAATATTGTCTTATTCAGAATAAGGTCAATAATTACATTACTGCTGTCCGTGTAAACGTAGTCACTGTTAAAGAGACTTAATCATGTGGCTGGGTTTCAAGGACCTGTGTTGATGTGGTTTGCCTCTTACCTTAAGGGGAGAACTTTTTCTGTTAATGTAGGAAATTGTTTCTCATATGCACAGATCTCTTATGGTGTTCCTCAGGGTTCCATTTTGGGACCTCTTTTGTTTGCTCTATATACGCTTCCCCTTGGTCACATCATTCAGAAACACAACTTATCAAATCACTGTTACACTGATGACACACAGCTTTATTTTCCTGTAAATTCAAATAACAGCTGTTCGCTGTCAAATCTGTTTGAATGTCTTTATGACATTAAATACTGGATGGACATTAATTTTTATTTACAGCTAAATAGTGATAAAACTGAAATAATCATTTCACCTATTGCTATTTTCAGTCAGTTAGGTCCTCTGTCTACCAGTGTGCATGATTGTGTCAAAAACCTTGGTGTCATTCTCGTTATGTTTTGATAAGCAGATAAGTACTGTTCTCAAAAGTAGCTTTTTTCAGCTGAGATTTATTGCTAAAATCAAGAAAATGCTCTCTAAGAAGGACCTGGAAATGGATATTCATGCTTTTATAACATCAAGGTTAGACGACTGTAATTCCCTCTATTTTGGATTGCCCAAAACTGCTCTAGATCGCTTGCAAATGCGGCGGTTAGATTATTAACTGGCACCAGAGAACGTGAGCACATTACTCCTGTCCTCGCCTCTTTACACTGGTTACCAGTCAGTTTCCATGTTGATTTTAAAATTCTGCTATTCTTTTTTAAACCTTTGCATGGACTTGCTCCCCAGTACATATGTGATCTCCTTAGCCCGTATATTGCCGCAAGATCTCTTCAATCATCCGGTCAACTACTCCTTTCAGTCCCTTGTTCACGTTTTAAAACCAACGGTGACTGGGCTTTCTCAGTAGCTGCTCCCAGGCTCTGGAATAGTCTCCCTTTTCATATTCGATCTTCCCCCACTATTGCCATGTTCAAATCTTCTCTGAAGACCCATTTTTATTCATTATATTCATTAATAGGTGTAGAATTTTCATTTGTCCATCGGTATTTGATACTATTAAATCCATCCATCCATCCATCTTCTATACCGCTTTATCCTTTTCAGGGTCATGGGGAAACCTGGAGCCTATCCCAGGAAGCATCGGGCACAAGGCGGGGTATACCCTGGACAGGGTGCCAATACTATTAAATGTTTGTTTTAAATCTGTTTTATACTACTTGTTCAGCAGTTTGGTTTCAACTTCTGTTGTTTTTAAATGTGCTTTATGATTAAATAAACAAAACAAAACTAAAAATCTTAGAGTCATAAACTACACAGGTAAATCCATAATATGAATGGCTGACTCAAATAAAAAGCAACTTAAACACTTGCGTAAACCAAGTCTGAATACAGAGAACTTAAAATAAATAAAATAAATATCAATCTAACTTTGAATATGGTTTTTATTCCTTATCCTATCCCTAATCCCTAATCTGTACTTAGAAATAGGAAAAAGATTTGGTGTCTTTCTACATAGGTAACTGATTCACTCTGCCAGAATATACCCATACAGTGTATTATGCCTGCTATCAATCATATTAAAATTCCCATCATACTGTTCACGTTCTTCATGTGTAACACTTGTGACTGACGTTTCCACAGCCAACCACTGTGAACTGTGACATTATCAGTTCTTACCCAGACAGTGCTGTGCAGTGTGATAATGAAACATATTTAGCAGTGTTAATATTATATTACAGTCCAGTTACAGCACATAAATTGACTAAATACAGTCAACTAAATATCACCATGACAAAGATTTCAAGCTAAAATTTAGTGTAACTTGTAACAGCAACTGAGTGATACTGAAGGGCCTGAGCTTTGTGTGCATATATGTGGACTACAGCCACTACAGCTCCACCATGCCCGAGGGCATTTATTACAGTAACACTGTGTGTGTCTGTGTTCATGGGTGCTCAGTTATTTGCTAGAGTGACAGTACCAACCTGTCTCTCAGCCTCTTCAACTGTCAGCATGATTAGTATCTTCATTCATGCAATGTTGAATCACTGGGATAGAGTACATGAAACTGAGATAAGAACTTTTCCCTGAATTTGATATTTGTACAGCTATTGATTTATTTGTAATGGTCATAGCAGTAGATCAGTGTAGTTTCTATACCCTAAGTCTACATTGACCTATGGCTATAAAAAATATTAAACAATTAAAATGAGCTCTTAAATCTGCAGCATCCAGCAGAAGGAAATTATACTCATCTGTTTATGTTCCATATTATTTCTGGATCAGGATGATGGAAAAAAACTATAAAACAGAGTGTTATGTTTGCATCATTTAAGAAATTATATAGGTCGAAGTTACAGTAGAACTAAAATAGGTTCATGGATTTCTGATTAAAAATAACAATAAAGTCAGGTATGGAAAAAGAGAAATAAATAAATAAAAAGAGAAAAGGAAAGAGATGGTAATATAATAAAACCTCATTAGAGTTTTGAGGAAAATATCACACACTAAAACAATGAAATCTATACATTCACAAAAAAATCTTTCCTTAGCAGCTGCAACTGTGACAAACACTTTCTACATAAATAATTGCTAAGCAATTTTTCCAGCCATTTCTCAGGGATACTTTGCTGGGTTTTTTCCCTTACAGATTAGTGGAGGTGCTTGGACATCGATCTTAAATCTTTTGGTGTAATTCCTCACAAATCACTGTGATTGGTTTAAGGTATTGTGGAGCAGGCCTGTGTCTATTGTCTCCAAATATCTCTTGTACGGATTTGTGTCCCCAAAATTTTGATTGACAGTGATATATACAATAATAATGCTAATAATATTTTTTCAAAGAAACACCAGGTTCCAAAAAATTATATTATATACTAAAATTTCCTGTTCCAATAGAATTCAGTGTAAATATTTAAGGTCAAAGTATTACACTTGTCTTATGGTATTATCCATCCATCCTTTTCTATACCGCTTATCCTACAGGGGCACAGGGAACTTGGAGCCTATCCCAGGGAGCTTGGGGCACAAGGCGGGGTAAACCCTGGATCGGGTGCCAATCCATCGCAGGGCACAATCACATGCACATACACACACATTCATACACTACGGAAACTTTGGACATGCCAATCAGCCTTCCATGCATGTCTTTGGACTGGGGGAGGAAACCGGAGTACCCAGAGGAAACCCCCACAGCATGGAGAGAACATGCAAACTCCACACACAGAGGGCCATGGTGGGAATCAAACCCCCAACCCTGGATGTGTAAGGCCAACATGCTAACCACTAAACTGCTGTGCGCCCATCCTATGTTATTATTATTATTATTATTATTATTATTATTATTATTATTATCATTATTGCTACATTTACAAACTGCTGCTGTACATTGTGCTTGACTTCCCAGAACCAGAGGTACAAAGGTTTATTTAAAACCATGCTCTTTAAGGCTACAGCTTGTGTTGATGACTACTGAGGTATTAGCAAATCTATCACCGACAAATCAGGTAGCATCGAACTAATACTACATACAGTATATGTATCTCAATCTCATATTTCCAAATTAGGATTTATAATGAGTCTGATATCACATTTGGCAAGACTATAAAGAGGTTTTATTTTAGGCACTCAAAAATTACATCTGTTCGGTGAGCCATGGTTATCCCACAGGAATAGTAAAATATCTAGTTTTCCATTTCTCCTGGAAATTCTTGAGTTTGGATATTCCAGGAGATAGAGAAATGCATAACTGTTGTTATGGGATAGCAACATAGGCAACACCCCTGCTTTATAAACAAAAATATATTGTAAGATTAAATACAGTTAGGTCCATAAGTATTTGGACAGTGACACAATTTTCATAATTTTGCCTCTGTATACCACCACAATGGTTTTGAATTGAAACAATCAAGATTTGATTAAAGTGTAGACTTTCAGCTTTGATTCAAGCAGTTCAACAAAAATATTAACCGTTCAGAAATTAGGAGTCCCATATTCACAGGCTCAAAAGTAATTGGACAATTGACTGATATGTAGGTTCATGGCCAGGTTTCCTCATTATTTCATGAAAAATGGAGATTAAAGATCTGGGGTTGATTCCAAGCGTTGAATTTACATTTGGTAGCTGTTCATGGGAACACTCAATATGCGGTCCAAAGAGTTGTCAATGCAAGTGAAGAAGGCCATCATTAGGCTGAAAAAACAAAACAGACCTATCAGAGAGATAGCAGAAGCTTTAGGAGTGGCCAAATCAACAATTTGGTGCATTCTTAAAAAGAAGGAATGCAATGGCGAACTCAGCAACACCAAAAGGCCTGGAAGACCATGGAAAACAACTAAAGTGAATGACTGCAGAATTCTTTCCTTGTTAAAGAAAAACCCCTTCACAACATCTAGCCAAGTCAATAACACTGTAGAGGAGGTACTGTAGGTATATCATTGTCAAAGTGTGCAATCAAGAGACACCTTCATGAATGTAAATACAGACGGTTTACCTCAAGATGGAAACCACTGGTAACACTCAACAGCAGAAAGGCCAGATTAGACTTTGAAACAAAAGCCTGACCAGTTCTGATGCAAGATTAATTTGTACCAGAATGATGGGAAGAGAAGAGTATGGAGAAGGAAAGTAAGGGCTCATGATCCAAAGCACACCACATCATCTGTCAAACATGTGGAGGAAGTGCTATCGCATGGGTAAGTATGGCTGCCAGTGGAACTGTGTCACTGGTGTTTATTGATGATGTGACTGAAACAATGGCGGTAATTCCTAAACACTTAATTCAATATTTTAGTTAAAACTCTTGAATTAAAGCTGAAAGTCTACACTTCAATCACATCAATCTTGGTGGTATGGACCTGACTGTGTATAATGTGAATTTTACACATATACTCTATACATACATACAGTTGACATTCATTAGGAGTTATTGCTCTTATTTATATAGCGCTTATCATTTCCAGACCATTACATAGCCTTATTAGATTTATTCAAATCATTTAATTAAACATGAATAAGCACCACTAATCGAACCCAATCTACAGTATATCAGTGTGTCAATCAGTGTTCATCTTTGAAAGCTTACATGCCCTATATTAAGTTCCTCTGATGGTTAGCTGCCTCGCTGATGAGACAAAGATAAAACAAAGTGATGGGTTGCAATGAAAAACTATGGCTGGTTATGGATAGTCTCACAGCTAGACATCAACTAAGGAGAGCTTACCAAGCTTACATTAATCAGAATATCTGGCAACACCTCCAAGTTCTGCAACGATTTCCTGTTTAATGTGTTTAAAGTACACCAGCATCACTTATTGTGAATATATTCTCACAGCCTTCAATATATTGAAAACTGCAGCATAATGTAAATCAATATATGACCATTTTTGTGAAAAGACATTTGAATGTATTCATTCTGGTTAGGTATGTATTCATGATTTTCACTATAATTGGCCAGCCTTTAATCATGGTTTATACATTTATTATTAGGTTTTTTATGACCAAATATACTAGGACTTTCCATGTCATCATATGTCGTTGCATTAGTTGTATCTACTGGATAACTCTCATATTTATATGAATCTATCATATAACTGATTATTTACACATCTGATTCATAATGAATACACACAGGCCAACAGCAGGGAACCAGGCAATGATTTTAACCATAGAATAGAAATGGCATAAAAATCCTTTTGTTCTTTGTCAAGAAACATGTTACTCTCTCTTATGTCTCAGTAAACATAAGTAATTTTCATGTTTTTGTCATTATTTTTGAATGGCATTTTTACAGAGTTTGTGTGCTCTCAAACTGCTCTTAAAAATCTGTTGTTAGTAGCAGGGTTGAATGTGATACACAGCCAATATCTTTTCGGACTAGTTTAGTCTATGTTAAATGCCATGTTTTTAAAAGAGACTAAACAGGTATAACAGATGTCAGTAGTGTTCGTGCTAGGTTGACACATTACCATCAGCTGCACTAAGATTGTGTGACACTAATAGTTATTTTCTCAATGCATTCTTGTGCCAGAACTATAGTGGAACAAAAACACCACTGTGGCTATTTCGGATGCACTACTTTTCTATTTATTCTGTGCTTAAAATAAACCCAGTGAGTTTACATTGATCAAGCTGATTTAAATGTCATGGCATGTGTGTGGGCCCTTGAATCTTTAGACCTGCCTGCACCATATACTGTATACACACTTGTTCACCCACACATACAGGTCCCAAACCTTTTGTCTTTAAAGACTGTAAAATATAATGAAAATGAAAATAAATCAAATCAGTTAATAGAGAGCAATTCCTAGGAGTTGAGTCACTTAGAATAACTTGTAACATGTAATGTTTACTTAATCAAACAAAAAATATTGAAAGCTTAAGATTCATGAGGTGATAATGCATCATGTACATGTTTAGTACATACATAGACATGTTAGAATGTTCTGAAAATGTCAAAAGTTAGAAAATGTATTAAAATATTCAGATAATTACATTTTAATAATGTTTATAAAACAATAGCATAAACTATGTGCTAATTCTTGATTATGGTCAAGTTGTTTTTTTTTAAACTGGGTGTCAAATTGGTTTGTATGTATGGCAAGTGGAGCTGAACTCGACTTCAAAATTGCAAAAGTCAAAGACAATGGCTGCATATTTAAGTTTGATCAGAAACGTGTGTGTTCATTTTGATTAGTTTATTATGTATTTTTGACAAACCTGGCAAACAAAAATGTAAAACATTAAAGTCTGGGCACCTAATTGTAGTTAGGTAAATTAAACATTTAGGACATAAACAGATTGGTTGAAGAATTGTTTTAATCACATTTTCATGCAATGAATTTTGGCAACTCCAAACATCAACATATTAATGAAATGGTACTGTCCCTGGGAATGGTGGCTTAGTGGTTAGCATGTTTGCCTTGCACCTGTTGGGTTGGGGGTTTGATTCCTATGGTACTGTTCCCTCATTATTAGCACACCCCTAAATCCCAATTCAATCCCTGCTGTCCTTTGCCTCTTGATATTTGCTTGCAGCTAATGATTTTTATTCTAACAGCTGGAGGCAAAGATTTATCAAATCAACACTAACAAAGTGTAATAAATATGTTAATTTAAATTAAATGTAGGGTAGTACTTGTAGGGTAGTACTGATTGTAGGGTAGTACTGATACTGATACTAGATAATAAGTAGTCATGAGATAGTAAAGTCTTAACTAATAGAACATCACCTATAGATTTGTCATTTCTTTTCTTTTTGTTTCTCCCTACTTCATCATTGCAGTTCCTCTTGATCAGTCTCCTAACAGATGTTTTATGGGCGTTGATCTCCCGTTCTTCCCATTCCCCATGGCAATGCTGGTAAACTGCTGTTGATTTTTCACTGCGCTAAACCTCACTCTGTTCTCAGAGAGAGAGTTGCATTGATTGGTGTTGCACACTGAGCACAGAGGCAGGCCATGCACATGTGATCCAGCTACTGACTGGCCCTTTGAACATGAAATGTGTGGAAGACCAATGCTATGTTGTTTTCTAAGGATTAACTGGAACAAATAAAGTCCTGGATTTGGGCTTAATAATATAGTAACCTTTTCTGCAATATAAAATGAACAAATATTTATATATTTAGCGCTTCTTCCTATATTGAATTTAAAAAGTTATTTACATTTTTAATGATACGCCAATGCTGAGTATCATTACCAAAACTGGTTTGAAAGTCTGGATCAGTATTATATCGGGTTTGACATAAGCTCTCTGGCCAAAGAATTAGTTGCATCCACCGACAGCATGGCCTTATTGTATAGTGTCAATAGGTTGCCCACTTGAACAAATGCAGCTTAACTTAAAAGCAGAATGTCAGTTATTGACCAGATACTGAGATTACCTTTTGTACTTCATGTCCAAGCAGAACACAACATTGACATTCCTACGTTCCAGGATGACGACTGTAATGTGCGTAGTGCCAAATATGTGTGTGACTTGTTCGAAAACATGATGGAATACTCAGACACTTTGGGAGTATGACGGAGGATTTAAAAAAATGTAGTAAAATTTGTTGAATTTGAAGTGCCAAATAAACCCACATTAAGGTCTGGTGATCAGTGACTGGGTCAGTCAAGCTGTCTCAGTGTTCCGTTATGCTTGCCAAACAAGTCACACACAGATTTGGCCCAATGCACCCTAAAGTTGTTATTCTGAAATGTGGGATAGGATGAGGCACTGCTACAGTAGTGGTGGATGCAGATTTTTTTCTCTGGGGAGCTTATTTTTCAATTTGACCCAGCGTTATATGGACTAACACATTAATACACATGAATAAAGGATGCTAAATGTCTTAAAGCATTTCACTATTGTGTTATACTATTTGTATAACTTACAAAAGCTTTGCTTACTTATACTTACTACATATACTTACAGTGCTTAATCCAATATCTAAATATGTAGTAGTTATTCACACTATTATTTTATATTATGGCGCCATTATTGATATTATTGATTACTGTACATGCATTTACTCTAAGCCCCTATCATCGAAATATGTATAATAGTATTTAATTATCTGTTTCTCTCTGTAGGTTGCTGTGGTTCATGGACAGTCAGTTCTCTCCTGTGTGAAGTTCCCTCCAGTGCAAATCACAACCCCTTCCTGTCACACTTTGTCCATTTCACCTTGACTCTGCACTCGTGCCCTCTCATCTCTCCATTCCAGCACTGCCCCCCTCCAGCACCACCTTTTTGCCATCTGGTCACTGAGGGAGTTGGGATGATGCCAGTCATGCACACCTCCAATTTCTGTTTCAACCAGGGCTAATCAGAGGCATCTCCAAACACCCCTCCTCGCCACACACACCACAGCCGGGGAGATGGGCGACTGTAGCTGGGTGTGTTTGAGCCCAGCCGAGTTCTCCCAACTTCAGCAATACAGCGAGTGTGAGTACCAAGCAAAAGTCATCCACAGGGCGAAAGTGTGTTCTTGATGGTCTGAATTCTAGACTCAGAGCATCAAGGTCTCCATTCTGGCTTTGTTCCATCATTCTACAACAGCTAAATTATTGTTAAATAATTAGCTAAATTAAATTCTATTGTTTAAATGAGCAAAAGAAAGCCTTCATATTTCATCACCATTCGCAGAGCCCTATGAATTCAATTTTCAAGTACGTCACACATTAAAAAATAAATTGCATGTAGAATCATATGGGACTGCTCTTAATAAAACTGTAGATTCTTCGTAATGTATAGCTATATAATATCTGTCTTTTTTGTATTTTAATTTTCACATGTCCACTCCACCATGTTTTTGTCTCCTAACTGCATAAAAATTATCTAAGAGTAAATATTTCTTAGATCATTCTTGGACTTTGTGATGGCCAATGGTACATACCCTATAACTAACTCAGCATTAGTATCACAACAATCATTACCTTGTATAATAAAACATGATAAAAAAAATATGAATGTGAAGGTGTGCTCAGAAAGGACACTTCTTTGAGTCCATATACTAAATTCTCAAGGACACACCCTATTCAAAGACACTCCTTGATCTTCAGTCTGTATACATATCAACCAGTGCATCAATACCATCAAATAGACTAATAATGTAGAGTTTCTGTCAGTTTAGAGCAAAGTAGAAATCCAACATGGGCCGGTACTCTGTGAGGCCAGTAAACACAATGCTGAATGCAGCCACAAACACATAGACAATGAGCACCATCACAAAACACAATAACAGTTAACAAATACTGTACATTTGGCAAAAACAGCAAAAAGCCAACTCGCCAAAACCAAACATGAAAAAGGGGGATGTGGAATATAAGACAGGATTGCAAAATAAAACAGGATGCATTCATCCCACATGTAACAATTTACCCCTACTGTAATTTAGTTTTTTATCCCTCTATAATTTGTTTCCAATTTCTAATATTTAGTATCTTATTTGTAGGCAGCTGAATGATTTTTTTTTTTTAATTTGTAGTCTGTAAGGCAGCTAAATGTAATGTTTTGAACATGTAATTTGAAGCTATTATGTGTAAATGTCTCTGACACCAGGCTTTTGGGAAACTGTTGGGAATGTAGGCTATATTGACAGCAAGTATTGATGCCCTGTGCCATGAAACATCAGGAAAGGGACCACCATAGGAACACCCATGACCAGATTTTATTTGAGTGGTGAATTAACCACATCAAAGTGGTGTTAGTGGCAGTATGTGTGTCACACTTTTAGGTTGAGTATTGTCCACAGCTAAAAATATCCATCTAATAGTATCCTGTGGTGAGAAACCCACCATCAACAAACCACTAGAGGACAACTAATTGTCTCTAATTGTATACCTACAATGTACAGTCATGGGAAAATCAAAGTACATCTTTTTTTTATAACAAATATGTGGTCCTCATCAACTTCTGTAAACAAACATATAACCTCAGGTGACAACAAAAAAACATAACAGATTTCAATATGTAGTCATTTTTTCCCAAAAAGTAAACCAACATTCAGAAACCAAGTGGGGAAAATAAGTACATCCTATAATTCAGTAACATGTAGAACCACCTTTAGCAACAATAACTTGAAGTAAACGTTTCTTTAGGACTTTATCAGTCTCTCACATTGTTCTGGAGAAATTTTGGCACACTCTTCTTTACTTCAGTTCATTGATGTTTGAGGGCATTAATTTATGCACAGCTCTCTGACGATCCCTCCACAGCATCTCAATGCGGTAGAAATCTGGACTTTGACTTGGCCATTCCAATACTATGATTTTATTTTTCTTTAGTCATTCAGATGTCGATTTTGTGTGCATGGGATCATAGTCCTGTTGCATGATCTAATTTTGTCCCAGCTTAAGCTGCTGGACAGATAGCCTCGCATTTGTCTTAAGAATATTCTGATATGAAATGGAATTCATCGCTGTCTCAATGACTGCAAGTTTCCCAGGTCCTGTGGCTGCAGAAGAAGCCCAAATCATCACCCCTCCACTATCATGCCTGACAGTTGGTATGAGGTGTGTGTGGTGATAAACTGTGTTTGGTATTTGCCAAACATGGCACTGTGCATGATGTCCAAACATCTCTACCTAGCCATTTGTCCATGAAAGCCATACTTCTTTAGTCTTTATTCTTGTTGTGCAAGTATGGTTGTCATGGACAAATGGCTAGGTAGAGATGTTTTGACATCATGCACAGAGCCATGTTTGGCAAAATCCGAACACAGTTTATCACCACACACACCTCATACCCATTAACATTTAATGTGCTCACAGAGGCCTGTAGGCCATATGATG
>JANDJT010000199.1:12170758-12200902 GCA_024331685.1 Stegophilus panzeri | reverse complement strand
TATATATACAGCAATAGAGTAATCTCACATTGTGCAGCCCCAGTTACTACATGTTCCCATACTGCATTACTGGCATATACACATGCATGTTTTCCTCAGCATGGTCTGTGGATTCACACTAGCCTACTGGTATCACTCAGACTTGAATCTTTTTTTTTTTTTTTTTTTAAGGGAGATCCGATCAAGTGAGGTCATGTGCTCCTTCTCTCATTGCTCTGCTCCCTGCCCTCTGGCCTTTTTATCCTTGTCTCTCTGATTGACTTTGTGGCTTTTACAAAAAGGTTTTAATTTTAACAACACAATGGTTCCAGAGGACTCTGTCAGATGGATCAGTCATTCCAGACCCTCAGCATAACTAAGTCTTATCTTAATCCTATGTTTTTGGGTGGATTTTTTTCTAAGTTATGTGATGGAACAAATCAACACCCAAAAAGGCAAGGAATAGCAATGATGACATTTTAATACTGGTCATCAGAAATAACAGCTAGTTCATGGAAGCAGTTCATGGAAGCCTACCAAATGCACCTTAGCGCATTAGAACTTAATTCCCTTTCTGCTTCTATCCTCACCCCGTGACTGCCAAACAGAAGCAAGATGTTCTCAACCAAGTAAGCCAAAGCCCTCTGCGTTTGCATGCTCTGTGCTTCTATGTGTCTACATGGCCAAACATAATACGTAACATAGTGCTCCACTCCTGTTTCTGTCAATGCATCACACACAGGTCATACTGTCTCCTAAATTTTAAAGGTCATAGCCAGCTTCTTATGTGTCTACCATATGTTTAATATTTTTAAAATATGTTGAGTGTTGTCTGACACCTTTTTAATGTCTTGATGTTTTTGCAACTGTACATCCTTTCTTTTTAATCAGCAGTTTTTAATGTCTTTTTTTTTTTTTTTCGCTTTATTTTTACATGCTCTGTTTCTCAGGGTTTTCCAGTTTTCATTATAATATCTATATGAAATTGTATACAGCTATACAAGTGCAAAAGCACTGCTGGCAAAGGGCATCTGGCCTGTCGCATAGTGCCAGCAAAATAATAGAATACATGAGATGAGGGTATATATTTTTAAAAAAGTTAGCTATTACGTATGTCCAAAAGAAGTCTGTTTTTTGTCTCCCATAATGTTCTACATCTTCCTCTCTCTCATCATATCTTTGTGTGTTGCCTATAGCCTATCGACTATGAGGGCTTCCAGCTCTTCATGGCCACGTACTTAGAGAATGACATCCCGGAGGAACTGTGCCAACATCTCTTCACTTCATTCAAGAGTAAGACCGGAACAAGCAGTTCCCCTGATGTTCCCCGAACCGGAGCAGCGCTGCTCGGTAGATATGCTTCTTAAATTACTGCTAAGTTCTCCATAGCTACTCTGAAAAAGTTGTGGTCATAATATGTAAAATGTCTAGAATGATCATTTCCTTAGTGTATCAACATCAGGTTTTTTTTTCTTTTCATAATCACCAAATGTGAATAAGAAGAATGTTTATGAATGTTAATATCTGGAAAAAGCCGTGATAGATCACTATACGTGATACGTGATAGATCGGGTACGTTTGAAACTTGCGTTTCTTGTGCAAAGATTACACAAGGACATGAACAGAGGTGCTTATATACGCTACTATATTTTTAAAACAGTTAAGTATTGGGTAGCAGAACACCTCGAGCCAAACTGTTGGGAGATTTTCAAGTGGCTGCTCTGTTGGTGTAGGGAGACCTGTTTTGCTCCCTGGCACTGCTTCCTCAGGCTCTGACTCTCTGTTTATTCTGGGTGAGTGAATAAACAGGACGGATGGATGGATTATGCTCCTTTGCATGCTAAAAGATTACAGTCCAAAAGACCACCTTCTGTTTAAGGGGGTGGGCTTCAAGTCAATGCCTCACAGCTCTCTGCTCTGTCACGACTTTCTCCATAATGTACAGATTGTGCAACAGAGGTGGTCAATGGTGCCATCTAGTGCTAGGAAATGTTTACATTTAACAGTTTTTTCTACTGGTGATGAATGTTATCCTCTAGGAATTATAGATGAATACTGCATCTCATTATTTCAAAATCCATAAATATGTTATCAACCTTTCTGCCACTAATTATGCCAATTTTTCTCCCTCACTGCCTTACGAACAGCAAAGAACATTTAGGACACACCGACCTTTCTTATATTCCCACTTTTTCGTATACTCATAGTGTTCCCCATCTTTGTCTTCTTCTTTTCTGTCCTTATTCCTCTGTAACTCACTCTGTCTGCAGAACCCAAGTCGATTGATGCAGGTATCTCTATTCAGACAGAAGTGGCCTGCGCTCCTATAACAGGTATCTGTGTGTACAGTGCAACCTGAGAAACATCATCTGTAGCAGCTTTCCACTCCAGAGATACCACATCCCCTCATCATTGTGTTGGTTTTCAGTGTTTTGCCAACTGTGTGACAAATCCTTCGGATTTTGTGTTGTTATTTGATCTTTTTTTAGTGTTCATGGCAAAGTATAATTGTGCTCACATTTCATATTCTCCATACTCTACCCAGTGATTAAATATTGTGAAGTGTTGCTTTTATTTCTGTGCACTGTGGTGTGATTCTTCCCCTTCAGCTTTGTAGCACTAAGATCTCTGAGTCACTCTCCTTACCTGGAGGATTCTTGCAGCAGCTCTGTCTGGATACATTTCCTGTTGTTCTCACGTCTTTGACACATCTCAGTTATTTCTGTTTCTTGTTTTAATTGGTCCCTTCTCAGGGATGAATGGGAAAAGTATCCTCAGTGCTATGGGCAGACACACTTCAGAGCACCCAGCTGGTGTGATGCCAGGATCCGGTGCCACCACCTCGCCATGCTCCTCCCGCTCCTCTTCACAACGCTCAGGCACAGGGGGTCACACTCCTCATCGCTCACCCAAACCCTCAGCAGGCAGCAGCTGCAATGCCCTGGCCCCCTCCAAGAGTGCCAACTCCCCTCGACTCTCCCCAGGTTAGAGTCCTCAAAAGCAGATGTAATTGTCTTTTTTCATTTATTCATTTTTAGTACCTGCATTATTCTGGTAAAGTTCACAGTGAATGTGAAGCCTATCCCAGGAACATTGGGTTTGAGGTAGGAATACACCTTGGATGAGATGCCAGTCCATTGCAGGGCACCATGGCCACATACAGTTGCACATTTTTCTCACCTAGGCACAATTTAGAGTAGCCATTCCACCTACTAGCATGTTTTTGGGAGTAGGGAGGAAACTGGAGAACCCAGAGGAAACCCTTGTGAACACAGTGAGAAAATGAGAAACAAGTAACTTGGCTCAAGATCGAACCAGGGACCCTGCTGTGAGGCAGCAGTGCTACCCATTGCACCTCGCTGTCTGTAAAAAAGACTTAATCTTTTTTTACTCATCACAAATGTTCAAGAAAAATTATTGCACATGTAATGCTAGGTAGTAAATCCATATTTTTTTTTTTTTTTTTTTTTTTTGCTAAAAGTAGAAAAATAATTTTTACTTCATTGCAAGTGAATTTTTTAGTTCAATTTCTCAAATGAACATATCATATGGTGCATTAAAAAAGAATATCATGAATTTGTGCTTTCAGTGTGGAAGATGATTACACAATTACAGTTTGCTCATCTGATAAAAGTTGTTTTAGGTAACTGGGAAATAAGGAAGCCATGATTTGTGGAAAATGGCGATGGAATTTAAAATGGCAGTGGAAATTACTGGAAATATCAACTTTTTTGGTAAATTTCTAAGAAAAGACTATGCATAACTGATATTGCACTGTAATTACACTAAGCATCAACTGCAAGTTACCTAAGTTTTGCCATATTGAGAACCTCAACAAAAAAATAGTCTTTGTAAATATGAAATCAAAAGGTAATTTTACTACCTGTGTCATGCCATCCATCTTTTATTTGCATTTGCATTACTTGTGCATACACCTGCCATTAGGAGGATTTCCAAACTCATAAAGCGGTTTTGTGTGTTTAATTCCATTTATATCGTTTATATTGACATGAACTAAGATTCATTGACTATATTGGGTATTGTAAAATAAATATTAAAATGGTAGTGATAATGATAAATTAAAAGAGTTTGCTTGATTTGATATGACGCCCAATATGAGAAATAAACACAAGACGAGTGTTAAGAGACAAAAGCTTATCTTTAGTACATGGTCACTGTTATGTTTTCAGAGCAAAGTCAATCAGACAAGGGGATGTCTCTAAGGAAAAGTCCATCCCCTCAGAAGAGTTCCACCTCGTCCTCACCACAGATCGTCTTCCTGAAAGACATTGTGTGCTACCTCTCTCTACTGGAGCGAGGGACTCCAGAGGACAAACTAGAGTGTAAGTGTGTTTTCCATCCATCCATCCACCCATCCATCCATTTTCTATTCCGCTTATCCTACTGGGTCACGGGGAACCTGGAGCCTATCCCAGGGTGCATGGGTCACAAGGCGGGATACAACCTGGACGGGGTGCCAATCCATCGAAGGGCATATAAGTGTGTTTTTCGTTTAGTAATACACACATTAGCTCCCTGCGCTCAATCCTCACACCATTATTCATTGAAGAAGAACCATTCAAGCAGAGTGAATTTTAGAACCTATATTTTATTGCAGCTTATCATAGAAAGCACCAGCAAACATATCTGTAACAATATGATAACAACATTTGAGAAATAAAAAAGCAGGGTGCAGTTTAATAAATTGGCTTCTTTATTATATGCATTGCTTTCCATAACGTATCCTATAAGCCACTGAGAAGACAAATATTTTCTGCATTTTTATATTTGCCCATCATAAAAGACATCCTTTTTTATGCAGCTTTTTGAATCGCACCCCTGAACAAAAGGTGAAGTAAAGATATTTTTACTTGCATGAATCCATTTTGCTGTGGAAGCCAAACATAATTTAAGACCAATTTCATAGTGGAAAGTGTGTGTTTCTGTAAAGATGCAAAGTCTGCTTTTTGGTTGGAAAGACACCAGGCTTTCATGCCAAGTTGAATATTTTTAGAAAACAAAGATTTGGTGTCATTTTCAAACATGCTTAATAAACCATGAGCAAATTGCTTTTCATTTCCAGTTTTTCCCTTTCAGTCGTTATGAACTCTTACATTGTGTTCAGATTGTATGGCTTAGGATCACAATTAGATGTATCCGGTGACCATATTTATCAGACTCTAAACTTGTACTCTAAACTCTGTATGCTGGGCCTCTACCAGTGAGCAGAGGCGGAAATCTAATATTCATATATGCTTCTTTGTATGTAAGATCATCTCAGCTCAGCTGATTCTTAGAGTTCTGTCTACCCAGAGTTTACATATTTAAACCACCATTATAAAACCCACATGTAACAGTGCTGTTGTGTTGGGCTCAGGGAGTACCTGTACCTTTTCCAAAGTCGGCCTGTGTGTTAATGAAGTCCCTAAAATTTACAGGATTGGCTCTCTTATCTCTTCTTTCTTTTATTATTCTTGCTCTGCAGTCATGTTCCGGTTGTATGACACGGATGGCAATGGCCTGCTGGACAGCTCAGTAAGTCAGCTACGGTTCTTCAGTTCCAGGTTATATATAACCTGCAGTCTTTTTGGTTCTATTGAACAGCTACAGTATAGTCTTACTATTGCATTCATGGATTACTGTATGCATCATCATCATCAGAGTCCATTCTTTACCTCCTTCTTTTAGCATTAGACAGCAGCAACTTAGAGAGGGAAACTCAGATGATGATATGTCTGGTTTCATCAGATATTTAAAGGGAAGGCTGACAAGAAACCAGGGTCATTCTGAGATTGAGTCTGCATTCAGTCTGCATTGTGCATTTATTATCATTAAATATTAAACTCAATCTAACTCTAGCATAAATATCCACTCAGGAACTGGACCGTATCATCAATCAGATGGTCCATGTAGCAGAATACCTGGAATGGGACTCAACAGAGCTGAAGCCAGTAAGTTCACCCTTGTATTTGAAGTTCACATGTGCTTATAGTCTACTGCAAAAGTTTGTATCCTCCATTGTTTTTTGTAAATGAAATTAGAAAATATACATCTATTTTTGCAATTTATCCACAAATAACAAAAAATTCCAAAAAGTTCAAAATGAAATGATTGTCCAATCCAATATACAGACATAGACATAAACTCAAAAATAGATTTTTTTTGAAAACAACCAGAAGAAAAATTAAAAGTTTTGCCATGTATGTGCTTCTGTTGCAGATCTTGAAGGAGATGATGGAGGAGATTGACTACGACCATGATGGAACAGTCACACTAGAAGAGTGGATCAGAGGGGGAATGACCACTATCCCCTTGCTGGTACTGCTAGGAATGGAGACGGTGAGTCAGAGCTCATGTGTGTGCATAAATGTGTCTTTCTGATACTAAAGTCATAAACCCAGCTGTACTGAAAGCTGAGTACTGGACTCTGAAAAATTAGGGCATGTGTAGTTGTTGAGAGTGATTCTTTCCCTTCCCCTTCTCCTCATCTATTCTCAGAATGTACAAGAAGATGGGCAGCATGTATGGAGACTGAAGCACTTCAACAAGCCAGCGTACTGTAACTACTGTCACACTATGCTGTTAGGAGTGCGCAAACAAGGCCTTTGCTGCTCACGTAAGCACCTGATCTGTATGCTGAGATATTGTGCTGATGTGATGGGGTTATAAAGGAAAACCAGTAAGTGGCATCCTCCAAAAGGAATATAAATGATAAAAAGACGTCATGGAGCATTTTGGGGTTGGGATTTTTGTCATCTCTTTTTTGTACCAATTTATGGACTTGCTTCAAGGTATACATCATAAAAGAGCTTTGTCTTTCCTGACAGCTATAAATATAATTGCATATAAGCATAATTTGAATTATTTGAAGACATGACACTCCAACCTTCCCCCCAAGCTTAATGATTAACTTCCTCAATCCACTTTTCTTTGGCAGTATGCAAGTACACAGTCCATGAGCGCTGTGTGTCCAAAGACATTGCTGCTTGCATCAGCACCTATGCCAAGTCCCGCAGACACACCAATGTGAGTAAACCAGAAACAAAATACATTTGGCACAGGTTTGTTACACACACATTCTGTACATACAGTACCTACCCACTATATATTATGTATACTATACTATACTATAAAGTAGATCATTTTTTATCTAAAACCTATTAGCATGACAGTGTTTATTACCCTAGCTGTTGTTTTAGAAAGGCATGAAACGGTGTGTTTAAATGTTTGTTTCTCTAAAATGTTATCTACCTCTTAAGGAAGTATGTCAACTGTTTAAAAATCAGTGTTTTTTATCAAACACAGCATATTCCAGAGAGCATTCCTCTAAAGTATGCAACTCACTAATTTGTCCACTTTCCATTATTTTTACTTATCTGTATCTAAGCTCTCATAAATGAATGTGTCAGGGAGGTTATAAGAACATTTTGTGTTTGCTTACAAGTAGCTGTGTGAACAAAGAGAGAGGGAGTGGTATAAAACATGTAGCAAAGCTTGTGCAGTTAACCTCTAATTTGTCTTTCTGATTCAATTAAAAGCTTCTGGAATTGACACCTGGGCTTGGCCTGTTTGTGTTTTAAACAACTACAGAAACGATGTTCACTATAAGCAAAAGATCTGTGTACTGTGAGATCATCATTTTATAGCACATCAATGTTAATTTGGTATAGAAGCTGCTATTACTGAATCATACAATTGGTAGAATTGTTGAATATTTTAATAAACAAAATACACCCATGTAGAAAGTGGAATGATATTTTATGGTCAGTGATTTTGTCTGTTTCTTTGTTTAGCAAATCAGTATAGAATTATAATACTGTTACATCTGATACTCTTCTTTGTGTTCTTTGTGTTGTTAAGCAAAGAAGAGATCCTTTTTATTTTGTTTGATGTGAAGATATAAATCATTTTTGTAATTGAAATAACCAAACTATGGGTTACTGAGTATAAAATCTGCGAGGTGGGACTGGTCTACGTAACAAAGGCAGTCAACAGCAGAGAGCAGAGAAATCGAAGTATCCTCAGTTTACATAATATGAGTCTGGTCCTTATTTTTCCTTATTTTTGATTATCTAACTCTGCTGTATCAGTCTTTTATCATGAATGAGTACATATGGGCTAAATTGGACTCTATGTTGTTATTACACTCAGTTGCTGTTTTGTGGTCAGAAATGAATGAGTCAGATGGCACAACATGTGCCAGAAAAGTGGCCTTTTTGAACAGACAGGATGGGAGGGGGGAATGCATATCCAAGACACTGTAAGGTAAAACCATAATTTGGAAAATCCGTTTTTTGGGACTGAATTACAGCCTGTTAATCTGTTTTGTACGTGATATATCCATTTGTGCATTGAGAATGGAACCAGATAAATGCGGAAATATGAACACATTTAAGAGGAGTTGTTGATGTGTTATTGGTTACTAACCTGATTTTTTTGGTCTGGCCCCCTTAACATTGGATTAAATGAAATGTGGCCCATTACCTACAATGACATTTTGACAAAGAAAAAATAAAATTCATTTTATTTTATTTTCGTTTAGTTGGGTTATGTTTTTATGTTTTCACACAGTTTGTAACATTCCCTCTTTCCTCTCTGCAGGCTATGCAGCATGTATGGATGGAGGGTAATTCTCCAACCAAGTGTGATCGATGTCACCGCAGTATCAAGTACTACCAGGGCCTTACTGGTCTTCATTGTGTTTGGTGTCAAATTACTGTAAGTATACATATCACTGTCTGGTGGCCGTTAAAAGGTTGACATCAAATTTCTGATTTGACTTTAAGCAGTCAGTTTGCTTATTACAGGCTTAATTGAAAATAATGTTAGTGTTTCAGTGTTTGAACAGTTCTTCACTGTACTGCACTGTATTAAGATATATTTTACTGTACATTAGGAGGTAGTTTTGATGGTACAAATGAACAATTTTAAAGAATAATAAAAATGTATTTCTTTTTGGTTTCAATAATATAGAGAATATTTTAGTTTAAGATGATGTAATGTGTGCTTTCTTCCTCTTGGTGGCGTTATTTCCTTTGCTTTGTACTATCCTGCTTAACTTTAGCATGCCCAATGTAAATCAATCAACTACATGTTACATTTTTTAAAAACCTCTCTCAGACACGATACCTGAGGTAGCGCTCAGTGGAACATCAAATTTAATTATTTTTCTAACATTGTGTTCCTGTATGAGTCAAGGGAAAGAGGAGCAGACTTTATTAGCTCAGGCTATTGGTGAGTCTCTGGTTCTTTACTGCAGATTTCTATTTTTATCTGCAGCTCCATAATAAGTGTGCATCTCATGTGAAGCCAGATTGTGATGGTGGAGCATTGAAAGACCACACCCTCTTGCCATCTTACATCTGCCCTGTTGTACTGGTCAGTCCAGTCTTTTAATTCATGCTCTGTATCTGTTTAACAAGCTCTAATACATGTTGGATGTTATTGCATAATTGAGACACTCTACCTTTTCTCTTGGTCTCAGGACCGTCACTCTGTAGTAAAAAGAGGAGAGGGCGAGTCCTCCCCCAACACCAGTCCTGATGACTCCAACCAGTGCTTTAAGTTCACTGGCGATGGTCAAGCACTACAGGTCAGCTATCATAATGCAGGCTGGTTCTTGTCTAAACAGGTTCAGATACTTTAACTGAGTCTTTGTATTTTATTGTGGATGTGCTGTCTCTGTTTTTCCTTTCCATTTTCAGATCACCCCTCTTCCGGGAACACATCCTCTACTGGTGCTGGTTAATCCGAAGAGTGGTGGTCGGCAGGGAGAAAGGTGCGAGGCATTTTTTTTTTACCCACTCTTTCACAACCATGGAAATGTTATATTTACCTGACCGTCATTTTACACCAGAGCATTCTATATGTTACTGTGTCATACAGTTTTATGATATTATGTTGTTTAAGTGATTTCAGGACTTCAAAACGATTTGTCAGTGGTCAGAATTTCTGCTTTCTCTAATCCTAATGTGCATAGCTAGCATGTTCACCATGTCTATTCTGCTATTCCTGCTGGTCACTCTGTTCTAAATATCATCAAAGCAAACAGGAGGCAGCACTGCTGTTCAAGAAGGATGAATGTAGGTGTTGTTACAGCTCTCACCGCCCACCACACATCCTCAATTTGCCGAGGGACCAATTTGGGATCCAGCAGGAGCATCACCATAGCAACGTACTTATAAATACCAATAATGGCCCGATTATTCCCTATTATTAGACTCGAGCTCACACAAAGACGCGTTAACTGCCCCAGATCCAAAAAAGAACACTATTTGAACTGTTCCCTTGATGCAAATAAGTCGATGAAGTGGTCATCACTGAATCAGATTGGGTACCTATTGTATTTTTCCACTGTCTTCATGGTGTTCACTGCTTTGAAAGCTAGTTCGGGAGGTTTAGACTCTTAACTCTTCCTCTATATTCTTTCCAATTGAAAGAATGGTGTTTTTAATGGTTATAAGTGCTCAGAGTATCGCTTCTCCCAACGTAATGAGCAATGCTCTAGACTAAAAGCTTTTTGTATGATGCGCTTCAGACTTTCAGACTCTCTCTTTCTCTCTCTCTGTGCCTCCCCTTGTTTCTTCTACTGAGACAGAAAGGAGCAGTGACAGATTTAAAAACAAAACAACAGTGAAGGGCATCGCAGAGATTTCATTTATAATTTCAAGTAGTACTTGCTTGTCACAGATACTGAAAGCTGCCTATCAGTGTGTGTGTTTGTGTGTGTGTTTGTGTGTGTGTGTGTGTGTGTGTGAGAAAGAGAGCGAGAATGTATGAAGTGCATCAGTTGGTCTTTATGTTTTTTAAAATAAATCTCTCCATAGCTTTTTATCATTCACTATAACTCACAGTTGTCTGTTTTTCTCCATAAGGGTATTGCGGAAGTTCCAGTACCTGCTTAACCCCAGACAGGTTTACAGTCTAGATCGTGGAGGGCCCATGGTAGGGTAAGTTACCAGAAAGAACACTGAACATGATAGTTTGGAAGATTAGTGGGAGTATTTTTTTGTGAGATCTTTTCTTGTGGATTTAGCGTAGACTGAATGAATTACACACTTGTCAGCCTTTTTTGTGTAGTAATTCTGCCTTCTAACATCAGAGTAGGCTACTAGGAGTAAAGACTCAAAATACACAGAAAGAAAAGCCTTCTTTTTCCACCAATAAAAACAACAGATGAACCAACTGACATGAATTTGGAATGGCAGACGGTTGTGTAGGTGTTTTGAATTTTCCAATGCTAACTAATTAGTAAGCTCCATCTCAGCTCAATTTTCTTTCTGGAAAGACATGGTGCACTCACTTTCCATTAAGGCAAATGGAGAATGTTTTGAGTTCGTTAATGTGAAATAAACTCTATCAAATTATGTTTAACTTACATTGACATTAGACAATCTAACATCGGTTATTGGTATTTATTATGCATGCCATAAAAATTTTCAGCCAAAAAGATAGTCAAAACGGTACTTTTTCAATTGAAAGAGAAGAAAAAAAAAGAAAAAAAAAGATTAAGTAGGCCTACAACAAAGTGTTAAACAGACTTTTAATGGAAACAATAATTAAAGATGTGTTGGCTCTTCTGCAGCATTCAGCTAATACATGTTCATGACAATCATTGGTTCAACAGTCAAGCCAGTTGCAATAGAAACTGGAGTGCTCATATACAGTATACCAGGGTTTATGGTAACTACCAGGCACTTGGAAGAGCAGAAGAGCAGCAAATATTTTTTCCTCCCAAGCACCTGGTGGTTACAGTAAAAACCAGTAAAAATATACGTTCACTGCAGTTTCTACCTTGGATAAATGATTTGAGATAGAACTGTACTGAAAATGTACAGTGTTTCTCAGGCCACAGAAAGCACATATCACCACCAAGATTTGATCCACCCATGCTTTTGAAGTCATTATTTCTTTGCTGTTGAATGCCTTCTTCAAAAACATTCACGCAGTTTTAAAAAAAATATTACAAGTACACCCCTGTCACATCTCCCTGCATGTCTGTAGATCTAAAATCATCTAAAATCAATTTGGCCATAGGGCAGTTCAGAAAGCGTAGGACCAGCAGAGCATCTTAAGCAGACACATTTACTGTGACTCACAGAGCCAGTGGTAAAGTCCCCTATTGTGCAATTATCTTTTCAAGCACCCCTGGGTGTAGGTACTGGGCAGGAAAAAGTTTGACTGTACACTTAAAGCAGGATGAGGTGTTTCTTTCTTTTAATTTCCATAAAAACTGCAAGACCATCACTCTAGCTTCTCTCAGGACTAACTCATAAAAACACCCACCTGTCCCAAGTAAATTAACCTCTGGACCCTGCACAATTAAGTAACTGCCAGGTAATCCACAAACCTAACCAATATGGAGCTTTGTGTACTCTTGTGAGACCCTTCCACAGTATTTTAATTTCTTATGTTTTAAAGAAGACATCAAAAAGGGGTGTTAAAGTGCATCATATGTGACATCTAGCACTGAGACCAGAACTACAAAAATGGCAACAAAAAATTGTCAATTTCGATGGATTTATTAAACAATTAAACAATTAAAATCCTTTGGAAATTGATTTCGTGCATACAGTGTGTAACAACATTGCAGTATTCAACAGTGAGAGTGTGTTCCTGGGAAAAAGAAAGGACTAGCCTCAAACTCTACTGGAAATTTCATTTCCAAAAATGGGAGAATTATGTTCTGAATATGTTATGCACTGTAAATATTGTCTTTGAGGTGTAGATTAAAGTGTAGGTATAGTTCAACTGAGGTTGTTTTTTTTTGAAAGATAGAAAATGTTTGATGGTTTTGCTTCCTTCAGAGAAAATTGATGCAGTGATAAAAGACTTGGGTATGTGCCACATTTTGAATCTTTATTCATTAATTCACCTTAAATAAACGCTTCACCCTGGTCACGGTTGCGTTGGATCCGGAGCCTATCCCAGAAACACTGGGAACAAGGTGGGAATTTACCTTGGATGAGGCACCAGTCCATTGCAGGGCACCATGCGCACACATGCACACGCTCATGTGTCAAAGGGCAATTTAGAGGAGCCAATCCACCTACAGCCATGTTTTTGGGAGGTGGAAGGAAACTGTTAAACCTGGAGGAAACCCCATGTGACATTGGGAGAGAATGCAAAACACTGCACAGTTTTAAATTTATGAATTCGTCCCTATATAATAAAAACATATTGATGAGTCATCCTTCCTGAAGAAGGTTAATCACTGTTTTCTATGGGATATGAATCATTGAGTCAGGGATTGAGACAAACATTTATCTGACAGACAAGTGATAGAGCCATCTGAACCATCAGTAGCAATATAGTTTAATCCATAACAACTTTCTAATGACTAATTCAGAGCATCTGGTATACAGATGTAATTATCAAGATGTGTGTTGCACTGAATAACTGTATGTCATCATGTGGTCCTAAGTTACTCATAGTTTTGCATGTGTGACACATTAACCATTAACGCACTTCATAGAAGTACGAACCCCTGCACGTGCACACACACACGCGCGCGTGCACGCACACACTCACACAGACACACATGCATGTTACGCTTCAGTACATTCTGTACCTCTGAGTGAGTTGTTCAACAGGGCATTTCACTCAGGAAAAAAAACAAGAACAAAAGGTGAAGTTGCAACACAGAAGAGCAGCCAACCCATTCTCTCCCACATGCTAACCCCCCATCCCCACCACCACCACCACCACCCCGCACACGCACACACACATACCCCACACCCCCCACACACGACCAGAGCTGTGCTCAGTTTGAAAAAGCCATTCAGAGAAAGGAATAAGAGGGAGATACTGAGAGCTGCTCAGGCACTAAAGTGGGAGCGCAGGAGAACTAAAACCATAGATTAAAAATATAAATATAGCAGAAATGTGTAATAATAGTTTTATTATAAAGAGCAATCATCTTTTTTTGTGAATAAGACTGTTTCTATAGTTATAATTACACACTGTAATGCCTTTTGGAAAAGGATTTTGCCACTCTTAGCAGTCATGCTCTCTTGTGATTTTAGCATGAGACCCATGCTTCAGCTTTAAGTGGGAAAATGAAATTAGGAAGAGATAGCTTTGCATGTTATGTCATACCTGTAGGCATTTTTACTCCAAGACTGAGTTACTAAGACTTTCCTGTTTCCTGAGCTCATGTGTCTCTTTTACCGGGATACAAAGGGTGGAGGATGAGTTTATGCAGAATAAGGTGAATTGTAATGCATTGTGTATACAGATTTCTGGTTTGTTCTCTTCCTACACCTCAGCAACTAAATTCTGTGCCTTTCAAACAAAACAGTCACTCGATGGGTATTACCACAATGTAATAAACACAGCATTTGTCTTGCCTTTAATTTGGAGCCACATTTACAGTGATTACGCTCAATCCTCATTTCCTCATAGTTATACTTCTCCATATTGACTCAATGTCTCCATCTTCATCATGGGTGTGCAAAGATGTCTGAATGTAGAGTTGCAATGTATTGGGAACTTTTCAACATTCATTTCAGTCTTTTCATGCCCTGTGCACATTGTATTATTTATTAAGGGTTGGTGTAATGTAAACCAGGGCGTGTAAGGTACCATGTAGGTATTTGTGGGCAGTTAAAAGCTTCCATTTAAAACTTAGAACAAAGTATCTTTTTTTTCTTCTTTTTTTTTTCTTTTTTTATAATATATGCTGAAAGTCCATACAAATTGTCAGTGTCTCATTGAATAATGCTTGTATCATATTTTATATGTTTTGTAAGATATATAGAATTGGTTGCTGATATAGATCAATAAAGAGTGTTATATCTCAATTACCAATTATTATATTATACAGTATATATTATATATTTTATTTTTAAAAGCCCCCATGAAAAAAATTAAGGACATCTGCCTGATCTTCTGACTTTTTTCCTTTGCCTTCCAGATTAAACTTTTTCCGTGATGTGCCTGATTTCCGAGTATTGGCCTGTGGAGGAGATGGAACAGTCGGCTGGATCTTGGATTGCATTGGTAAGTGTAGCGTTGAAGTTTTTTCATTTGGCAGATGCTTTTATCCAAGGCATGTAACAATTGAGACAAGCATTTGGTGGTTAAGACCCTACTCAAGGGCCCAACAGTGACAGCTTGGTAGGATTTGAACTCTCAGCGTTCCGATCAGTAGTCTAGAGCCCTAACTCAAATGGCATATTTGACTTTATGTTAACTGGAGCTGAAATCAAGGGTGAACTGAACTATTTTAAACATTGTCTCACGTGTTCTGCCATAGATATTTTAACTATGGCCATTGATTTAAACATTAAAGCTCAGTGGGCTAAATTGAAAAAAATAAATAAATAAACAATTGCAGGACTCAGTGAAGAACTTACACATATAATCATAGTAACATTTAATGGGCCTCTGAAAGGATTATAAATTCATAAATTACCTAGGAATTGTGTACACTCATCTGTGACTTCTTTCATATGACTGAGTGGTGGATAGCAGTGAAGAGATAATGGCTTGCCTTTACCCCCACTGACAACCATGCTGATGTTAATGGGTAAGCATTACAGAGGAGCCAGCATGGGGGGGTGATAGACAGTGCCATTAAGTGCTGATTTAGAATCAGTTTCATCTGATCCTGGATCGGTGGTTTTGAGCTGTTATTCTCATGGGAGCCAGTGAGTGTCCATTAGTAGAAGAGCAGGGGAAAGCCAACTTTGTTGAAGTAGCCTGAGTGCTGATTTAAGAGCACCTTCATTGCTCCTTTAATGGCAAAAACTGACTTTTAATTAAATCAACCTGATCCTCGATCAGCTTTCTGGAGTTTCTTCTAGCTCCTTACCCACATGAGCTTAACATGCATTAGAAAATAGCTTCTGATGGCAGACGATGATTAATCTTTGTGGTTAGGCAATAAATCTATGGAGTATCAACAAATGCAAGATCTCAACAGGCCTTGTGCAAACTACAGGAGAGAGAGCCACACTAGGATGATCAGCAAGTGAAGAAATATTGCATATACAGTCCTACTGGAATAAATAAAGACATGTGCACTTTCTTTTGGCTAGTAGACTTGTATTATGTACTTCATGCTTTTGTGGGCATTTACTGTCTATCTATCTATCTATCTATCTGTCTATCTGTCTATATGTTGGGGTTTTTTTTACAGTGTACACTGTAAGCACTAAGAATGCATTCAAGTACTTTTGGATTATTTGCAGTGTTTTCTGTGCTATTCTCCAGATAAGGCTAATTTTGCCTGCCACCCTCCTGTCGCCATCCTACCGCTGGGTACTGGGAATGACCTGGCACGCTGCCTCCGCTGGGGTGGAGGTGAGACCTTTATATGTGTTTATGCACTAGGAGGTATTTCCTACTGGATAACTATTCAGGTTACTTTTAAGCCTAAAATTTGTACTCGAGTTTATTGTACTTGAGTAATATTTAGTTATTATTTCCATCACAAACTCAATTAATCTTTTTAAAAGAATATTTTACTTCACGTTTTAGATCTAATCACACAAGTCATTTGCTGATAATGTGAGAAAACACTCACTGGCATAAAATGGCATAAGAAACAAGCATAACATACTCACATCACTTTACACACCAATTGAAACCATGGTGTTCTTATGAAGACCATTCATATATATTGGAGCAAAATGTTGAATACTGTGGGCATTTAGGCTACAGTGGATTAAAGTTTAAAAAAAAAAAAAAAAAAAAAAGCATTTTCAGCTGTTAGGCAGTTCTGTACTTGTGGAGGTTGTGGAATAATTACCCTATTACGTCATGTCTCTGTTTTCGATTTGAATGAGTTTTTGTCCACTGGAGAACTGCTGTCAATATATTTTTGTCTTGGCAAGAGTGGCACTTTGATATACTGTATAACTACAACCTGACACAATCTGGTGCCATGTAGTGGAGTGAAAACTGAAATGTTTATTCAAAAGTTAAAAAATAAACCTCCTGAAATTGAGAAAAACCTAAGTATACACACTCATTAATGTTAATGTTAATAATTAATTTTACAAGGCCTCTATATGAGTTCTGGTTTGTGTGAGTGCAAGTGTGCATAGGACTGTGTTCTGTTCAGGGAGGAAGAATGGGCTCCAGGTGTCATCACATGTGATCCCAGACACACAGGGTTGCCAAGACCGTGTCAATATTCCTGTTTCAGTCACAGTGTGTTGTCCCTCATTAAGACATAACGCCTCCACCTTGGTAAAGTAACACCCGGTGTCTGTGCAGTACCCAGTACGTACAACTAATACAGTAATATAAAACAGCCACACTGGGGAGTCTGTCTCTGGGCAGAGAACGTCAATCACATCATCCATTTAGTGCTGACAGAATGGCCTCAACTTGCAGCTTGATTCACTTGTCTGTTTGAGCACTTGTATTTTTACTTCCCAATATTTATTTTATTTTTTCATCTACTTAAGTCTCTTGATGGTGCAATAAGTCAAACGTGTTAACCTGCTGTAGTCATTTCTGCATATCTCTTTTGACACATACCCCAAAACACTGACACAAACAACATATTGTGGAGTCTAGATGTTGTGGTTCATTCTAATTCCTCTATTTAATTTGATCAAAATAACTTGCAAATGATGGTGATGTTTAAAAAGGGAAATCACCTCCTTCATGTTTCATTATAGATTTCATTCAAGGACTGCAGAATAAATGTGCATGTGCTACTAAGTGTGCATGTTACAGGCTTGTCTGTTTACCTCTAACCTACTTGTTGTGTTATATGGCTGTATTCTGTCCTCCAGGCTATGAGGGAGGCAATCTTCTCAAGTTCCTCAGGGACATTGAGCACAGTAGTGAGGTAGTGCTGGACCGCTGGAACATTGACATTTCCCCTGATGACAAGGAAGAAAAGGGAGACCCTGTGCCATACAGCATAGTCAATAACTATTTTTCCATTGGAGTGGTGAGCACTTTTATGCCGTGCACTTTTCATTCTTATTAAAATCTTACCCCTACCTTGTGCCGATACTCTCTGGGATAGGCTCCAGGTTTCCCACGACCTAGTCAGGATAAGCGTTATAGAAGATGGATGGATGGATGGATTAAAATCTTACTTTGCTAATACAGACCTGGTGCTCAAAATGTTCTAGATAAAATAGACTGATTGTGCAGATGTCACAACTTTGCCACAAGAGCAATTTGCATCAATACATCAGAAATGGATCAGGCTAAGAAAGTATTCATACATACAGTGTCTTAAAAGTCTCTATTCATAGGGGACTATGTTTGCCATCACCACATCAGTTGTGCCTTCGTCAGTTCGTCACTTCTCAGTTGGTTCGCAACACTTCCAGTCTTTTTGAATTTGTTAATAATTTTGGCAACAGTGTTGTGTGTGATGTGCTTGCTATGTTTACTGTTAAAGTCCATTGCAACCTTTTCCCGATCCAGCCATGAGAATTCTTCAGGCATTCTTCAGGGCTATCTGAAAAAAATATATATATAATCTAAACTAAGTATAATCATTTTTGGAAGTCATTTTGCTAAAAAGTGTTAATTTCCCCAATGTATGGAGAGTTTAGGGACACCCTGTATTTACCTAATTGTAAATTAGGTCTTAGATCTGAATTAAGATGATTTAAAATCACTCTTAAAAGGGGCTATTTGGATAGTTAAGCAACTAACTTAGCAGCCTAAAGATATTCTGTTCTCATATGGAAACACTCTGTACTGTTTAATACAAACAGACTAACTGATGAACCCTTTTCTATTTTTCTAATAGTGTATAATTGGTAGTATTTACAACACTGTAATGTATATGGCCTCTGCAAGAACATTTCAATAGTTATATCAAGTTATAGTCTGACTGCATTTCAAGTCATGTAGGTTCACTTTGTTTTATCTAGAAACTGGGACAGTCCAATAGAATCCAGGTAAAACCAACAGAAATAATTAGCAACCATTTCATCTTCACCTCTACTAGAGCCAGTTGGAGTTTAATCAAGGTTTTGGATTTTTAGTAAACCAACACATTTCTGATTACACAAGTTTTAGGTGTCTGTTTTATCCACATGAAGAACTTCCTATTCACGTTCCATAAATTACATTATATATTTTTACATACTTCCCAAAGGCTGAAGTTAATTTATCATCAAATGATATTTGTAAGTTTATAAGATATCATTATGTGTTCATTAGACCTAATGGGCATTTAATGGGATACTTACCATATGTAATGTTAAAGGTAAGCATCATTACATTAGAAGAATAATAACTTGCCCAAACTTGAGCAGCATGATTTTCTGTGGAATGGAGAAAATAAGAAAATAAGTAGCCTGCACTCAGTTACTTAGCAACCGCACTGTTCATTGCAATGTTATAAATGCCATTTGTTGACAAGTTTGGTGGGAAAAGATCAAATTGATGCTAACATATTCATTGTGAAGTGCAGTCTTTCACAGCAATTATGGCACAAAAATTTCAACCAACATTCTGATTCTTGTTCAAGAAGATACCAGTGTTGAATTGCTCAAAAGATATCTGAGGCATTCAGCATAATTTAATTTAGAATGATTAAGAAAGCTTATCATAATACAATCAATGTGACTTTAATGCTTTTCCTACTTTAAGGCTCTCAAGCTATATAATTTTGATCAACCCTTTTAAGACCCAGGTAATAATAATAATAATAATAACAACAACAACAACAACAATAAATAATAATAATAATAATAATAATAATAATAATAATAATAATCAGTAGTAGTAGTAGTAGTAATTTTTTATGCCTTGTAATGCATATTATTTAGTAATTACAATGAATTATTGTAATGTACATATATTTAGTACACTTACTGAAGGATTCTGTGAGTTTAAGCATTAACACATTTAGTTTCTGGAATATATAAAAGTAAGGGCAAAAATATATGCTCCTTTATTTTATTAGTATATTCAAATCTAAATGGATTTTAGAAGAACACTAGACAGTCTACAGTTCCAGTCTGTCACAGTATGAGTGCCCACATACTCCCCTTCTTTCTTTAGACAATGATTAATCCTTAGATTAATTCCTGTGCTGTTCATAGATGGGTGCTCTATAAATAGTGTTTCATTTTGGGAAAAAATATATTTCAATCTGATTCATGCCAGGTGTGTTGGTTACATGCTGCTTCATCACTGTGAGGGATACCAGGTAGCCCAGGTCACATTTAGAATGTCCAGAAATAGAGAAGAGACCTGAAATAGACCACCTGATTTGAATGAAAGTGAATTGGCAGGGGCAGATACAGGAAGGATTAGGCAAGGTGGTGTGCAAAAATAAAGAATAAAAAAACCTCACCAGAATGTGACACACTGCAGTGCCATTATGTAACTAAATTCAGCCTCCTACTGACTAGAGCACAGGCTCGGTTTTCCTCAGCTATCAACATCCACCGACTCAGGAGAAGCCGTGCTAGTGTAATACTCTGACTCTTCAGAATGCTGAACTAATGGAAAAATAACACCTAGCCTTGGTTACAAGATCGGATTTGACCAATCTATCAATACTACTAAAAGAAAATGTATCATCATGTTCCCTTTGAAGGAAACAGCAAGCTATTTCTTTTTTAGCATAATATACAAGAGGAAACTAAGTAACAGTGTTATGTATTGAGAGTATGAAGCATGCATCAGCCCATTTGTGGTGATGTGGTGGGGCGGCAATGTGACTGCTGACTGTGGACAATGGATGCTCTGTGAATCGTGAGTCCTATGTTGAGTATTGGCTGCCTGTGCCAGGAGGCTCCATGCCTGGCTTGGCACCAGTTCTGGTCCTCACAAGGCAAATAAATAAATCACATGAAGAAACAGGCTTTTTTTTTATTTTTTATTTTTTTTTACATAATTAGAAATATTGGGGAAGTATATAGCACTTTGTAGATACTTATTTATTAGATTTATTAGATACATAGTTCTAATTCTGGTCAGAAGGTGTTGATTTTATTTTCTTCTTCTACATGGCTCTGACAGAAGTTCCAGCTGTAAGTCAAATATCAGGTATATGTTACTGCGTTAATATATTATGGTTTCTATATCAACAACACATTCACTAGGGCGTATATAGCAGATGCTCACTAAATTAAACCTAACAATAAGTGGACATAATAATTGCTCTAATAATTGCTTTGTTGATGCTTTCTATAAGGAGACATTTATTTATGTATAAAAAGAAGACTTTAGTCAGGGTCAGCTTAAAGGTGAAGCTGTTCTGCCATGGAGAAAGCTGTTCTAATGAAAGTGATAAAGGGCACTAACTTGTTTCTAAAATATTCCAAAACATTAAATGTAATTATAAATGGATAAAACCTACAACATGACATTCTTTGATAAATAAAAATGTTTAATGTTGGCAAATTGCTGCAATAAATTGGGACATGCTGTTTTAAGAAGAAGAAGAAGCAGAAGAAGAAGGAAAATGATCAACTTTGGGGTCATAACAGTAACTCCACCACCCTGATGTTGATTATTTTCCTATAACAGCTCATCACATTATGTTGTATTTCTCTTATATTACAGAGCATATTACAGTATTACTTATTGCAATGTTTGCATCCAATGTTTTGAAATGTATTCCTAGTGTAATAAATTGTAGATTCAGTAATGGTGTGGCAACAGAGGCCCTGCTCTCTGTCGCACAGTCATGGCATGGTCCATGAGGAGAGGACAGATGGCTCCACATCGGGAGCCTCTGACACCTGAACAAACCAGTGTGGTGACTCATGTGCTGATGTAATCATTAGCAATGCTGCACAGCCTTATAATTCCCAAAAGGGAACATTTTCCTGCCACCTTCCACCGGGGTTGCCATGGCATTAGTGGTTACCAGGCCACCATTGCTAGCTAGCTTCAGGGTCATCTGTTTCATGTTCGCTGCCAGTCAAAAGAGTACATTTCATAGAAAGAAAAGAGCTGCTTAAGTAAGACAGGTAAAAAAAAAAAAAAAAAGCAGTAATACATCCACATCTATCTGTTCAATTGCAAGATACCACGTGTAGATGACAGTGATTTGAGTTAATTTGGGCTAACAGAAAGCCTGTTTGACAGCCAGAGAGAGTAATGAAACTTTCCATATGTGAGCTGTTCCAAAATTTGACGTCAGGTTGACCCAGAACAACATTTTGAGTTTTGTACAATAGTTTAAAATGGAACGTTTCAGCTATTCAGTAATACAAATATTAGCTTTTCATAAATATTTACAATGATGTCAGTGCTAGTGATGCGTTTATCCCACATGGGAAACATTGTGATTGATCAGGCATCATCAGGAAAGATGATACTTTTTCATCCAATTGTTCTATGTTTCATCCCCACAGTTGTTCATTCAAGGTTTTTTTTTCTTTAATGTGTAATACAATAGCAGGGTGGATGAAGGGGCAAAAAGCAGAAAGAGAGATAGATATAATGTTTAGCTCACTAGCTTTTGAGAGCTTTCAACATATATTTATTGAATTTTACAATATTATATATGACACAGCATTAAGGATGAGAATTTGATTTATTTTAATCAATCAAACATAAAATGAGCCCAGAATTGAGTTTGTGTTCTAAAATCTGATTTCTACATAAATGGGCCATTGTGATTTCTGAACCAAAATGATATAACTTGTCACATATAATTACAGTATTAATCAATAGATACACTAAAGTATGGATTCAAGTATATGTACTTTGGACAGTTTTTTCTTTAGGTTTCATGTTCATTCTTTATTTGCTACCCTCAGCACTAACATTTGATGCCCCAGAAGATATGAGAATGAGTTAGACCCTTTAGTTCATCTCAGTGTGACTTAGTGACTTCAAGTAAGCAAGCCCAGTTCATAAGTGAAAACTATTAATCAAATTTCCGAGACATTTCTATCTTGTCTCAATACAGTGTAGAGATCCTGCTGAAAAGTGTTTGCTGCTTGATCAAGTTCCCCCTATCTGGAAAGAATGTGTCCTGGGGAATTAGAGAGAGCAACCACATTACGCCAGCAGGCATTAAACACACGTCACCTTGCTCTGCCCCCAGCACAGGTCAGCTCCCTTAGGTCTGGCAGATGAAATCTAACCTCATCTCCTGCCATCAAGCTATCTGTGTCCCTGTTCTTTCCTCCCTATATTGGCAGTGGGTGAAGCATAGCTCTGGCAACATGTTCTCCTTAGTATCATGTCACACTCAGTTTTTCCCCTCATTTAGTCGATTTCAGATGAATTCAGTTCCATTAATGGCCTTTGCTCCATATGTGCTGTGCAGTCTAGCAGCTCAGGTATGTGGTGGGGTTATTGCTGAAAGAGGCTGCCGTGCTTAGAGGAGTAATCAGGGATCAAAAAAAAGCCAGGAAACAACAGTATGATAAGCATGTTTGCTCTATGCTGCTGCTGCTGCTGCTGCTGTGTGTGTGTGTGTGTGTGTGTGTGTGTGTATGTGTGTGTGTGTGTGTGTCTATGTGTGTGTGTGTGTGTGTGTGTGTGTGTGTATGTGTGTGTGTGTGTGTGTGTGTGTGTGTGTGTCTGGCACAGGCTGAAGGTCAGAGGAAGTATCAGTGTCAGGAAGTGTTTGGCTGCCAAGTTCAGACCAGGTTACTGCTGTAACGAATGGCTGTACTGAGTAACACCTCGAGAGTCTTAAAGAGAGAAAGAACACAGAAATTTTCCGCTCAGCCAAACATGAAAAAGAAATGCAAAAAAAACCCATTACAGTTGCATATAGTTATTACCAGGCTGATGATTAGTCTCATGTTCACATACTATGAGAACCACAGATTAACAGTAACACAGTGGACTAATATAATAACTCTGTATGTCAATTACTGTGACCTGAATATCACCACATTTTAATATTCTTAAACTTTGCACCCTTGCAATACTCTCTCAAATGTGTAATATAGACAATGTGAGCTTTTTCAAAAGCAGCCCATGAAGACCTTAGTAATTAGCTAATGACTTGAATCTGGTGAGGTTATATCACCAAATTCAAGTCATTAGGGCAGTGGATTCTAAGCACCGGAGATTCCTTGGCTTATTGGAGGGGTTATGTACCCAAAGACATACTGTCATCTTTATTGAGGGATCATGACATCACCTCAGGAACACCGTCCATTGTACCATGCACACACTGATTCCTAGGGGCAATTGTTAGAGCAGCTAATTCATCAATATGTATCTGACATGTATTTTTGGAAGTTTGAAGAAACCCACAGGAAGCCCATGTGGACACAGGAAAAACATGTGAAACTGTACCATTGTGCCATCCACATGAACATTTTAACTCCACAGTAGTATTTAATGGTTCATATGAAGTTAGACACTCAGGGCTTTAAGAATTTCGAGTTTTCCGTAAGTATTTCTTTTTTTATCTAGCCTACTAGGTTTAAATGTTATAATTTTATTTTGGCAGTTGCATACAGTGTTTTACCATCAAAAAAGCTTTGATTCTGTTATCTGTACCATGTTATTGTGCAGAGGTGGGAATTGTTTGCCCAGCAGGAGACACACTCCCCTCCATTTTCCCATCGTCCTGCTCACCAGCAGCTAAATACAAAGTCATGATCATCTACACACAGAAACCCAACAGTGTCCTCAATAATCTTGTTACAGACTTGGGGTGATAAAATAATTAATTTGTTTATACTGATTGAAAATGACTGATAAGTCGATTTCCATTCCTTGGTCATGACAGAAGCCTCTACCTTTTCTTTTACTCCTTAAGTAAAATGAGTTTATTTGTTTTCACGTCGCCTTACCCTAAATTAGAGTGAGTATAGATTTGATGTTTGACATCATCACCAGTATGTGACTTTAACGTACCAGAATTACACCGATACAGTGTCAGTTGTCATGATGTTCAAATGGAAGTCAGTGTGGAAAGTGTTATAACACAACCTTATGTCAACAAAAACCTGCCACTTTAATATTTAATCAATATTCGGTTGTCAGGAATGGCTTATGTAGGTTTCATGCAGCACATGACACAAATTTTAAATAAACTGCTAGTACATATCAGTGTCTGAGACAGTACATATGTGTCTGAAAGTATAAGTTTTAGAAATGAAGGCTGAAGAGGTAATCCACTGTTGATGTGAGTGACATTCTCTGGTGTATGACTGGGTTGTTTGTCTCTGTTCTTTCCCCAGTGACCCCTTACTGCAAAGGTTCAAACAGCAAAATCAAAACAACCTTCAGTGGTGTCCAACTAGAAATGTCACTGCACTGTGTCACATATCTAAAGAAACCCTGGCAAACACTGTATTAGTCTAGTGTCACTTCATGTCATGATATTAGCTGCCTTGGCCTTCTTCAGTCACACACATCTAGTCTTGCTAGTACTATACTTCCATGTCACAAAAGCATCAGCTTCAGCTTATGCAGGCTAAACCAGACTAAAACTTTTACAATAAAAAAAAATCTCAGTATTGTAATTATAATCTTTCTCTGAGATGTAAGGTACTTAAAATGTTACAATTGGCACAAATTCAGTTATTAATACGCAGGAAAGTCTAAAAACTTTGCTCATACAGTTCTTTTGGTGATACAAGTATTCTGTAACTTGTAAATAATCTAGCTAGTACAATGCTAAATTTTAAAGATGTGTTCTGCTGTTTTCAGATAGGGGCAGAATGCAAACCAAAGTAGGTATCCTCCCCTAAACCCTCCACCTTGCATGTTTCCTGTTTCTCCCGTTGCTGCACCTGCAGAGCCAGGCAGGAAGCCAGCGCAGGTGCTAACGTAGCCTGGTCCGTTCGTGGCTTCATCAGCGCACTGTCAGCTATCAAACTCTGCAAATCCCGCACTCGCTCACTTCCTGTCTGTCTGAGTGTGCACCGTGAGGCGCTGAGACCCTGCTCCATGTCACTTGCTGAGACAGGCGGTGTGTGTGTGTGTGCATTATTGAGCTTGGGCCTGCTAAAGGATGTGGTGGCTTTTAAGCTCCCTTGACTTGGTGCATGCCTGCATCTAAATATAGGGATGGATCTGTTACAGTTAGAAGCCTGACTTATCAATTGGCTTCTCTTATTTGGCTCTGTTGCTTTGATTTTAATCAAGGTTTAGTTTGACAGCAGCACGTACCCTTGAGACAACATCGCTGTGACAACAGCATGTTGCTAGACAAGGAAGCAGCAAACAACCTCTGACGCTGTTTGCTCAGTGTGTCATAACTCTCTGCAGTGGTGAATTCATTTAATCATAAGTATCAGTTCTCATCCAAGCATTGTGTTTGGATGTATTTTAGACCTGATAGGTACTACATGCACAAACTTGATATTGATATATAAATATGAGTAATATCACTATTATCCGTTAAAAAAAAACACATTATGAAAGCTAATTTGCTCTGGTTTTCTCCAGTGGTGGAAGGTGGGGCAGAGCCCCCATCATATACAGTACATCAGCCATTCAACAAATATGAATCTTCCTCATCAAAAGTTCTCAATCAGAATTCTATACATCTTAAATTCCACTAAAATACAAGTTAACTGTGTTGAGTGACATCTGGTGATCCTGTTTTATAGCAAATAATAAGAATTAAATCTAATACATTTCCACAAACAAAGGCAAAGTGTAAGTGCAGGCAGTGTGTGTATGATGTACAGAAACATTTCTATTGGAATATATATTGCATAGATTAGGAGAGGGAAAGGGAGATTATGTGTAATGTGTGTAATGCTGGACATTGAAGTGGATAAATATCTGTACATCAGAAATGTGTGCCCACCACAGTGACCTTTTTCCCACACAAAGGCTGAGAAAAAGATTCGAATTTAGGATCATCTCAGGTCTTTTGTGTGGTTTATGAAATGTAGTTGGGTTGGAAATTTTTCTTGAAACTTGGCTAACACACCTGCTATAAGCTAGTTGAATAAATGTATGTGTAAATCTGCTCAGTATGAGCTTGTAGACTGTATGATGGATGACTGCATGTTGTCAGCTCTCAACTGTCTATTACACGGTTACTCTAAAAATTCACAAGTAGCCTATAGCATAAGTCAAGTGTGATACCCTCTCGACTTAATTTTGTCGGAGGCTATATCATAATTAATGTCCTGCCCCACCAAATCCAAGGCTTAGGGTTAGGGTTAACCTTAACCCTAATCCTTACTACCACACTGCATAGGCAGACAGCATTTATATGTAGCTAGAGAAGTGCAGGACATGTAATGAGTCACCGTAGTTTTATTTTTTCATTTACCATTGAGACCATGCCTTCATCTTCCTGCCTATCTACCTTGCAATTAAACTACATTAGAGCCAGTTCAGGTCTGTAGCATGAAAGTAGATGCACATTTCTGTTGCCATTTCTTCTCTCTCATCTTCTATTTCTGTTAATTATTACAACAAAAAAAAGGAAAAACAACTCTTAAATTAAATGAGTGTAAATGATTGATGTTCAGCAAAAAAGCTGGAAGCTAAAGATAAATTGAAATTTTCGGTTGATAAATGAATTAGATAGTTTCATTAAACATACCCCTGCCCCTCAAGAGTTATATTTCCTAAAGGAGGCTGATTAAGACAACATGCTCATATCATTAAATCGAAATTTAACATCATGACTCATTACACTGTAGACTAGTGATTTTAGAGAAGGAATATTGACCATCATTGGCTCATTATATCATGCAAGCTTGAGTGATTGAGTGCCATTTTTTTAATCCACTATTAAGAACTATTTTTGATAGGTTTACTTTCAGAAATAGTATTAGTTTGTTTGTTCCTGTTGAACGTTGAAGGGTCTGTTGCAAATATTGTTCTGAATGCTGAATTTCTTATTGTTGCTTTCTAAATAAGATATGTTGTTAATGAACATACTTGAGAAGACATGAGATTGAGTTATACCTTGTGCATAATGAAATTACACAGAAAAAAAAAGAGTTTGTTTGAAAAATATATGAGTGAGGCTTTAGTATGGTTTTGCTCTGTCACTGCTATGATGTTCATGTCGTTAATCCTTGGTCCTTTCTACTTCCCCCAAATCATGTTCCTGGAATGCGTCTGCCTGAGTGACACTTATTTATTAAGCTAAGGCACTCTGTGGCCCCACTGACCACTTTTTCCAGTCAGACAGGACTATCTGCTGAAACATCTTCTCATCTGGCCACAGAAAAAGGGCTTTCATTCACCTCTCCCCCTCATTGCCTTAAATACATGAGCATGCTTCATTTTTCAGTAACAAAATGTCATTTTCAGTGCAAAAAAAACTCAACACTCACCCCAATCACTGATCTGGGAACAGGATACAGCACATTACAGCACAGAACAGGATTACAGCACATCATGGAATATGTTAAAACTGTTGCTGGATCAGGGTTCCATAAAGCTTTGCACTAAAAATACTGATGCATCTCAAAAAAGGCATTGATCTTTGCTAGGGGCAATAGACAGACATGTGAGTCATGTCTGGGCAATGTAATGATGTGCTCTTAAGCCCTAGAAATTTATGCATGATTTAGAGTCCAAAGGTTGGTTTTTTTGTTTTTTTTTTTAAATACACAACCATGCATGCAGGAACAGTTTCTAAATGTGCAAATCATAAATGCTTGTCTTACAGGTATGTTAGCTAATCTGTTTTTTTCTGTCTCTGTAGGATGCATCAATAGCTCACCGATTCCACTTGATGAGGGAAAAACATCCTGAAAAGTTCAACAGCAGGTAAAGTTCTATCAGTGTAAATGGATTAGAAAAAACTGAGTGACATGTTTTCAATGAATTGATTAAAAGAAGAAATAACTACATTTAAATCTCAAACGTTAACTGTTTTACATACTTCACTGTCCACCTTGATTGTTTTAGATACCCATAGGTTATCAAAATGGTATTATTTAAGACTTAGTCCTTAAAAAAGTGAAATAGTGTTCTAGTTCTGGTCTTTCTCACTGACAGTGCTGCTTTATTGTGCCTCTTGTGGCTGCAGCTTTAACTACTGGGCAATTCACTGAAATCAATACGTGAATAAATGCCACCTACCTGGCAAGATCAATTGATTACTGTTACTAGGATACAGTCTGAAATTGCAACCAGTTCATAATGTGTAACAGTTTTATATAACCATGCTTTTCAGTGCTGAGTTCTTGAACTTTTCTAGTCTGTATAGCTTGTGATGTCTGATATTTCCTTCCTAACATACAGTATGTTTTGGGGTCTCGCGTTTTTTGTTCATAGTTAAAAAGTGATCAGTAACATAAACTTGTGCTCCATTAGTCAACATCCTCAAACACAAAGACATTTGTTGGAGTGAGTTTGCCTTGTAACCTTCTAAAAGAAACTTTGACACAGAAAAGCTTGATGAATGATAGCTCCTTTGCTTCATTCCTCTTTGAAAACTGTCTAGGTCATTGCCAGGTTAAGCACAATGGTGCTTGTGGCCAAGATGCAGGAAGAGGTGGAATGAATGTCACTTTGTAATTAAATGTTGTGTAATACATCTCTTGTCAATTCAGAATCTAAAGCTTGCAGGGCAGTGCTAGTCATTTCTCATTAAGGACATTTATAGCAAGAAGGAAAATAGACTGAACCTTATCTGAACTGCTTTTCCATATTCTTCTAATTGTACCATTTCATCTGAAATGTAGAGACAGACACATTTATCAAAGAAGCAAATATTCTTGAAGCTAATTGGACAAAAAAAAAAACAGCTTAGCATTACTGAGAAATATGAAAATGCAAACTCCTTTGTCCTGAAGACTTTCCCATGTCAGCAAACTTAATGACTGTTACAATGCACTAACACTGGAAAGTCCTTCCAAAAATGTTAAATAAACATTTCCTTACAGAAAGCTTCACCATATCAACGATTATATGTTTTTCTTTGTTTAATAACATTAATATACAGGTGCAGCTAAAAAAAAAACGTCGAATATTATGGAAAAGTTAGTTTTTTCCATAATTTAATTAAAAAAGTGGAACGTTCATATAATCTAGATTCATTACACATAAAGTTCAATATTTCAAGTCTTTTTTTTGTTTTAATCTTGATGATTATGGCTTAAAGCTCATGGAAATCAAAAATCCAGTATCTCAAAATATTAGAATAAAGAATTTATAATATGGAAATTTCGACCTTCTGAAAAGTATGTTAATTTATGTACTCAATACTTGGTCGGGGCTCCTTTTGCACGAATTACTACATCAATGTGGCGTGGCATGGAGGCAATCAGCCTGTGGCACTGCTGAGGTGTTATGGAAGCCCAGGTTGCTTTGATA
>JANDJT010000199.1:12120144-12152332 GCA_024331685.1 Stegophilus panzeri | reverse complement strand
TCTTATAGCCACTTCCCATTTTGTGAAGCTCAACAACCTTTTGCCGCACATCACATCTATATTCCTTGGTCTTACCCATTGTTATGAATGACTAAGGGAATTTAGCCTGTGTTACCTCATATTTATACTTCTGTGAAACAGGAATTCACGGTTGAACAATTTCCTGTTCCTAGTCACCCAGGTGTACTAAAAAAAAAATTTAAATATCAATGGGAATATACTTTAAATATTTTTTCTCATATGAATAGGGGTGCCAATAATTGTTGCACATCTATATTTACCAAAGATATTTTTTTGGATAAACCTGTGTTGTGTTTGCAGTTGTTTGATATCCATGAGAGCAGAGTATGTTTGTGAATTTTTTTTAACAAAATATCAAAAAGTTGAACAATAAAGACAATTTTTCATAGCTTTCTTTGCTCATATTTACCAAGGGTGCCAATATTAGTGGAGGGTGCTGTATCTATTGAAAATATTAAATTTACAAACTGCCTAGCAAAACCTTACCCAGTCTCAAAAATGGCCCAGATTTTGCCAGGTCAGCATGGAGTGTCCCTGTTCTGACCTTCCTACACAGTTGAGACTTGCATCACTGGCCTTGTGTAAATCATCATGCTCGAACATTGTCCAGAATAAACCAGAAACAATTTCCTCTCTTACAATAACATATCTGTCTTATGTCAGATGTGCAATTATTAATAGTGTTTGTACTCTGGCACAGAGTATAGGGCTGCACGCCAGCTACATATTTGTTGGTCTCCCATTTAGATTGCAGAATGCATTGTTTTTGTTGTGTAATGATATAGCAGGGCTCTGAATTATAGAGATTACTTGTCTTGAATTGGCAATCATGCCCAGCAGTGGTTTCAATGTTTGAATAAACGGACTATAGTGATGGGCATGTGGAGATGAAGCCATTTCTAATCGGCTGAATGGCCACTGTGCAGTGAGATACACATCGATTATCAGGGAATGTAGGTCAGGTTTTATAAAGAGACAAGAGAGAGAGTGAGAGAGAGAGAGAGTGAGAGAGAGAGAGAGAGAGCAGCCTTTGGAGCCAATAATTACTGTATTATTAGTCTCATTCTTTCTACATGTATATGACTACAGTACTTCTGTGCCTTACCTGCCCTTTATCTGAATTTAAAAACACCCACTGAGCTAGTGTTCCTAATGTTTGCTGAAACATGATTCCAGAGGTTATAGGCAATATCAAACATTTCCACCAGCTGATCTGCAACTGATCCTCAGGTCTAAAAGTACACCTGCCTCAGCTGAGTGAAGTGCTCGGGATAGGCTATCTTGTTTCGGGAGATCAGCGAGATATGCCGGACCTAAAGCATTCAGAGCTTTAAACGTCATAAGCAAGATTTTATAGTCAGTGTGGACCTTAATAGTCAGTCAGTGTACTTTGAATAAGACCAAAGGTAATGTCCTCTGGTTTTCTTTTCTGGCTAAGGACACTACATTCTGAAAATACTGAAGTTTCCTTCAAGAAGCCAGTCAAGAACACGTTACAATAATCCAATCTAGAGGTTCTAAAAGTATGAATATGTTTTATTTTACCTATGTTTGTCACATGATAATATGCAGTTGCAGACATGTTACCTATATGGGAATTGAATGATAAACCAGCATCTAGAGTTACACCAATGTCTTTAACTGTAGCGTTTGGTTTCACAGAATAGCCACAGAGCTTTAGGGTGAAATCTGCAAACTTACTGCTAAGTCTTTTGCTTAACAACAATATTTTTGTTTTGGAAGAGGAAGTCTTTTTACACAATATTCTGTTCACCGTATCGCTGCCCTTAAATCTGGCTGAACTAATAAATATAATTGTGTATCAACACATAACAACATAATGTTTGAAACACCACTGCACTTTTTTAAGCTCCAAAGTATCTCCATTTATGCTAACAAATTTGTAACAGTCTCTTTTAGGTTAGATTTAAACCAAACGAGATGAACCAGACCCTTTATCTGTGTGAACTGGCTGTGTTTTCAAGTCAGTTCATTTCATGACCAATAGTGTCAAATGATACACATCAAACTGCAAATCAGCAACATGTTCACAGTTGAAGGCAAGTAGTGGGTCACTGACAACTTTAGCTAGCCCTGATTCTGTACTAAATAATTGCAGTATGTGTATTTTCAAAGAAGTACTTCATAACTTATTTATGTCCTGCCCTAGAACCTTGCTCTCTACACAGATACTGCGTCATTACCATGGTGTGTTTCGCTATGCTTGCATGACCCTGTTTTTGCATGCCTACATGAGCAAGACAGAGAGTTAATGAGTGTGTGTAAAGTGATTAAACAGTGTTCTACAAGCAAGTACTAAAGCTTAGCCTCTAGTGCTGAACCTTTGATCTTATTATTTCTGCTACTTCTATCTGTCAATGTTTATCTCAGTCACTTCTAGCTTTATAATACATTTTTACGTATTATAATAGTCCTAGCCAGGACTGACTAGTTCCTCTCTCTTTATCTGTCTTTCTGGACAGATCTGAGTGACCAGCTGCTTGAGGTGGTGGGTTTAGAAGGGGCCATAGAGATGGGCCAGATCTACACAGGCCTCAAGAGTGCTGGTCGACGCCTCGCCCAGTGTGCCAGTGTCACCATCAGGTTAGTGTCTAACAAACACTCTGACTATATCGTCACCATCTTTCCATCTCATAAACATATACTTCAGTGTTCATTTGCCTCTCTGTGTGCTCACGCGCCCAGACAGAAGCGGCCCTTGCTTTCCCTCACAGCCGTGATGACACAACAGGAGGTGGCTTTCTGCTGAGCACTTCAGACAATAACTTTAACCTTTAGCCTCGCACCACTCTACTCAGTCAAGCAGCTTCAGCATTCAAAGCAGCCAGGCCCAATGAATAATAATGTTGTCACAAACACAGTAATAATGTCTGAGCATGCACTGCATGTTTATGCTAGTTTATGTTAATTTACCAGTGGAGAGTTTAAGTAGATTGGCCTTTCTGTTTGCCTTTACATTGAAAATGAGCAGTTTGCATTTCACTGAAAAAAAAAAAGTTTGTGAACAGTTTTCTCCCTTTCACATGTTGTCTACCTAATATTTAAATATAATAAAATAAAATCAATAATAAAGGGCCATTCATTGTCCATCTGCTCCCATGCAGCATTGCATTTATATTCAGTGGGCCAGCTGTAAAGGCTAAACTAACTTTGTAGATTGTTTATTTGTGTTTTAACGCCATGCCAGCTTCTATGGCTATTTTCATGGCGGGAAATGTCTAAGGGACTCTATGTAAGGTTTTTAAAATCTATTTTTCTTAAAAACTCTAAAATTGCATTAGGTTTGCTTTTGTTAAAAATTTCTTCCAGAGTGTTGACTGAATAAAAAAGGTTTCTCAAGGGGTTAAGACCAGTACAGTCTACTAACTTTGTAGAATTGTGTATATAGGGGGGCAGGGGTGCTGAATTGTGTGTGTGTGTGTCTGTGTGTGTTGAGTTTAGTGAAACTGGGGCCCACTGTGGGAAATGACTCATGGGAACAAAGAAAGCAGTGTGCAGAATCATCCCGCAACGGTGTTTTAGAGGAACCTGATGTCTATATGTCGCCTGCAAACTCACCCATGACAGCCTCTCCCTCTCTCTCTCTCTCTCTCTCTCTCTCTCTCTCTCTCTCTCTCTCTCAGGACATTCAGACTGCTGCCTATGCAGATTGATGGGGAGCCATGGATGCAGCCTCCATGCACGGTGAGGTGACTTTGGGTTTCATTCAGTGTTTTCCCTCATTTACATGTGTCTATGTGCCAAACTCTGAGCTCACAACTTCTTTTTACAAACCATAGCTCATTACACTGTTTCTGTCCTTCTGACAACAGTGCCTTTCTTTTATTTCTTTATATACTTATGTATTAATTACATATTAAGCATACATATGAAAAAGATAAATATATTAAGGTTTATACAAAATGAAAGACAGACCATTTGGTTAACTGTGTTTTTATATCCATAGCAGCCCTAATCCCTCTATTCGACACTTGCAGGCATCTCAGCAAGCTCCCTGTTAATTAAAACACTGTCATGTCACACCCCACCACTGACTGATTATGCTATTAAAGAGAGAGGAATGTGCACAAAGAAGTCTGTCTTCATATATAGCAGCTACAGCACAAAGTCCTCTGCTAACCTTACAACCCATTATTAGTCTTCTCTCATTTGTCCGGTTGTGTAGAGATAAAGCCGTAGCACAGTCTGAAAATGGCACTGACAGAGCAATGTGCTCTTGCAAAGTAAATTAACTGAACTATACATGCATTGTAAAATATATAATGCAGTTCACACCGCAAAGCATTTCTTAAAGTGATAGTTTACCCAAAAATGAAAAACCTGTCATCAATTACTCACCCTCACGTCGTTCCAAACCTGTAAGACTTTCTTTCATCTTCAGAACACAAAGGAAGACATTTTTAATGAAACCTGGGAGATTTCTGTCCCACCATTTACAGTCCAAGTAACCAAAACTTTCAAGCTCCAAAAAGTTCATAAAGGCATCATAAAAGTAATTCACATGACTCCAGCGATTTAATCACAATTTTATGAAGCGATACGAATGCTTTGTGTGCACAAAAAACTCAAATAAGTCTTTATTCACAAAATATCTTCACTTCTGCATAGATCTCTGACGCACATTCACGAGAGAACCACGACGCATGCTGTGTTGTGTAGACGCAAGAGAGGACAAAAAAAATGTCCGCAAGAGTGGACAAAAAAATGCACGTCCTCCTCTATGTCGAATTCTGCAGACATCTTTGTTACAGAGATTGTTCTATGTGACTCAGTTTGTGTACAGCATCCCTCTTCCTCTGCTGTAAACATTTGTAAACCTAGTGCAGCGCTTCCAGGTACCTTTGTTTTGCGAGAGTGAACGTTCTCACCAGAGAACGTTTGGAACTGCATGAGGGTGAGTAATTGATGACAGAATTAAAATTTTTGGGTGATCCCTATAAGTCTTCTTAGTTGTCTGTTAGCATTTATCTTAACTAGGTATCATTCCTTGAGGTGGGTGACTCACCCTCATCTGTCAAAACACAACCCGTTTCAACCTGCTCTGTTTTTCACACTGTGCAATTTTTTTTCTTTTACGTGTGCATATGTGAAGCATAAAGTCCATGCCGATACTTTCAAATCACCCACTGCCACTTTCTATATTTTGCTAATTGCATTTGAATAAAATCATGAAGTTCATGAGTATTATGAGTGTAGGGCTGCAACTAATGATTATTTTTATAATCGATTAGTCGCCCAATTATTTTAATTTCTTTATTTTTTTCAGTACCATTTTCTCGTTTATTTAAAATAAACTCCACAAACTGAGTGTTTACAAATATAAACTTCAGACTAAAACTTTACATTTACACAATGTATTTTAACATATTTTAATATGTTTGTCCAAATATATTAGTTTATTATATATAAGTATTTATGCATTATTTTTTTTGGATGCACACAAAAACCACTGATAATTAAACTACATTTCTAAATTAATAATAAAATCTCACTTTCACTGCACCTTACAGTTTCTGTTACTCCCCCGCCTTTAGGCATATTGTTTTACTTATGTTTACTTTGATCGTACCATTTTAATTAGACATTACAGATCTTACTTGCACTACACTGTTTATCACCACATCTACATTGCGCATGAGGAACAACGCGGGCTCATTACAGATAGCTCGCTCCTGTTAAAATAAACGACAGAATTTACACTGCATCGCGCAAATACAGCATCTAATCACAATAAACTTGAATTAAATTAAACCTTTTAAGAAACTCGCACCAGTTTCCCCAACCCCTTGCACACACTGGAGCATTTTGGATAAAAACAGAAGTTTGTGCTCGTGCATCACTGTCGTGTGTCCGTGCTACACGAGCTCCGCTTTGTAAAGTTTGATCTTCTTTACAGCATTTAATTTAAAATGCCCCCCTGCCTTAGAGGACTTGGGTCGCACACTCTCTTCCTCAGTCACTTGATGATTTCGCCTCTGTTTGATGGTGACTGAAGTCATGTTGGGAATAAAAGGTAACGCTGACATAAAGAGTAAACTGAAGAAATTCATTGTTGGTGACTCTGGGTATCTGCTAAAGCTAGAGGCGTCGCATTACGTGCATTTGAGGTCATGAGCCATCGACTGGGAAACAGCTTATACTTCCAGTTAGTAAAAAAACGTGTACCATTGAGATGACATTACCCTTCTAAAATTCATACACAGTGAGTACACAGTACATAGTGTAAGTGTACAGTACATCATTTGGGAAATAACTTTAGTATTTACTCTCCGATGCGTGTTTTCGGAACAGAAGTAACGTAGTGAGTAAATGTACCACGTGCCGCGTGCAGATCAACTAATCGATAATGAGATTCGTTGACAGCGATTTTCATAATCAGTTATTATCGATTTTATTGATTAGTTGTTGCAGCTCTATATGAGTGTGTGAACATTAAGTTCTTAGAGAAAAAGGTTCATGAAGGGTTCTTTGACTAGTTTGAAATTCTTATTAATTAGGTTCAACTTGAAACATTTTCTGAAAGTAAAACCCTCTCCTGTAAAGTTCTACATAGAACCTTTCGAGGTTCCCCAGAGAGGCAAACAGAATGAACTCTTTGGGTGCTAGATGAAACCAATTTTCAAGAGTGAAGCAGCAGAGCAAATGATTGCACAGTAATGATACAGTAAATTCATCTTGCTCCCCCTCCCCCAATCCATGTTTTATTACCTACACACTGGTAATGTTTACACATCCAGTGTCACATCCAGTGTGAATTTCAGGTTACAGGCAATCTGAATGTACATAGGATTAATGTCCTAACCTTTTTTCTGTTCTGTCCACAGATACGAATTACACACAAGAATCAGGTACCCATGCTGATGGGTCCTCCACAGAAAACCCCCTTCTTATTATTCAAAAGACGCAACAGAAGTCGGGACTAGGCTCACCTCTAACACACACACACACACACACACACACACACATATCTTCACTAATCTCAGTCACTGTATCTACTCTGCTGGGGTGGTGAAGATGGACATCTGAGAGGAAAATTAGTACAGAAGTCCAGTTTTTTGGCGATGGACAAATATTAAACTCATACCTTTATATTACATGGACAAAGGACTCTGATGCCTGTAGTAGCCTAACCATTAGAGACTTCAGTGACTGAAGAAGCCAACCCAGCATCCTGACCAATACCTGTGTGTTTGAATCTCTGATATTCCTACAATGGGCTGTATAGGCTGTAGCTTTTTAACAATTCCTGCCAGAGCCAGGACCACCAGACCATTAACTTTGTATCATTATGTGCTCTCTCACTTCCTGTCAGTGGGTTCATCAGACAATACTGACTTGCAGAGAGAGAAGGGAAGGGATATATGAAGAATAAACTAAGGTGCTCAGGAACATCTTCAAAAAGAGTGCTAAAGCCAGGGGTGACTGCTTGACATATTTACCCTGTTATGAAATTTAGAGTGGGTGGGGCACACCAAATGACACCATCATCCTGAAGGAGTCAGCTGAATTATATATCAATTCATGAAGAGTGTTCACTCAAACGCCTCTTTAAAGCCCCACAACATGCCACAAATTAAAGAGACAAAACAGTGAGCTCATATTTTATGCAGTGTTTAGTTTATGGGCTGTGGGCTGTTTAGAAGAGGTAGGCCCTATCATTTGTTTCTGACCTATCTGGTATCCACCTTCAGACCACTGATATTCACAGGTAGCCAGTGTCAATTTTGTAAAATAATACATAGCTTACTGGTAGGTGCAGACACCATAGACACTGTTTAGAGGATAATCTAGGGAGATAAAAAATTTATGTGTTTATCAAAAAGTCTTTTTTAGCTATTTAGAAATCAAGAGGGTGGTCCTTTCCCTAGTATCAATTTCTCATCAGTCTGCGTATGCACTATAGATTGAGTAAACAAGTGTCAGAAATGAACATCTCAGGCCATGTCTACAATATTAAGTAGACCACATTGGATTAAAACCAGCCCTATGATCCTACATGGGTATCTGACTGACCATAAACCTAAATATATCACAGTATTTCAGGCACTATCTTTCCCATGAAACACTATACCAAAATACATCACGAAACCATCAGCTCATAATTTCAAGTCTGATGACAGGGGTGTTAAAACACCTAAATCATCCATGTAGGAAACAAATCTATGTTACTGTGTTTGTGCCCGTGTCCAAGCTTAGAAAACATTCATGTTCTGATGGCTGGACACCATATATGCTGTGAAGTAAACTTTTTAAACCTTTCTTATATAGCAGATGGAGATGATATCAGCGTTAGACTAAAGATGTCTACCATCATGTATATGAATACACAGTAGTTGTATATTCTGAGAACCCTGTGTGCATATATTTGAATGTGTTTGATGATATAACTTGTAGAGTAATGTAATATAGCTTTAGAAACTAGTAGTGTTATCTTACGGGTGACATGAATGACTGACATATTGTCCCCGATATAGATAAGCACTCTATGATAGTCAGATATATTGGCACTGTGTAGAACTGTGCGCCTAACAGTTAAATTCCTTAAGCGTCACCATTTTAAATCTGGGATCAGATAAGGTTTTTTTAGTCTGAGATTATTTAACTTTAAGTTTGACATTTTTAAGGTAATTTCAGATTAGCACTGATTGTACAGCTGATGTTCTCAAAACACAATTCTTCAAACAGGCAGACTACTCTGCCTCTGGTTCCCTTTAATGAACACCAAATCAAAGATGCAGTATCAAGGTCCTACAAAGTGCAAATTTGCCTAGATAACCACAGGATATGACTTTGGTATTTTTTAATCAGCAAAGCTCATGTCATTCCAATTAAGAGTAATAGTGAATTTCACTAGAACTCCATTGTCTCCTGTGGTCATCAGACAGTTGACTTTTATGGTCCTCTGGTGCTTAAAGAATGTTGGTTTGGTTATGAGTGCATGTTTACAATTTGTTTTCATTTTACAATTTACAACCCCAATTCCGAAAACGTTGGGACAGTATGGAAAATGCAAAAAACAAACAAACAAAAAGCATCATTTGAAAATTCAGTTCACTCTGTACTATATTGAAAACACATTATTTGATGCTTTACTTTGTGAATTTAATTTTTTACATTTTTGAAAATATTTACTCTTTTCAAATCTGATGACTGCAACACACTCCAAAAAAGTTGGGACAGTCGACTGTTTACCACTGTGTAACATCACCTTTTCTTTTAATAACACTTCCTTCGGGCGCTGAAGACACCAGTTGGTTAAGTTAATCCATTGTGCATTTCTTCAGCTGCGCAACTGTATGGAGTGAGCCTTCATTGCCTTATTTTGTGCTTCATAATGCGCCACACATTCTCAATCGGAAACAGGTCAGCACTGCAGGCAGGTCATGCTAGCACCCGCACTCTCTGCTTATGCAACCATGCGCTTGTAATCCGGGCAGAATGTGGTTTGGCGTTGTTCTGCTCTGGATGCCAGCATATGTTGCTCCAAAATGTGTACATATCTTTCTTTATTAATGGTGTCCTCACAGATGTGCAAGTTACCCATGCCATGGGCACGGACACACCCCCATACCATGACAGATACTGGCTTTTAGACCTGACGCTGAAAACAGCTTGAATGGTCCTTTTCCTCTTGGAATGGCCCGGAGAACATTACGGCTGTTTTGTCCAAAAACTATTTGAAATGTTGACTGGTCGGACCACAAAACACGATTCCACTGTGCTACTGTTCATCTCAGATGAGACAGAGCCCAGAGAAGTCGGCGACGCTTCTGGACAGTGTTGCTGTATGGCTTACTGCTCTGCATAGTAAAGCCTTAACTTGCAGCGGCGAATGGTATTTAATGACAAAGGTTTACCAAAGTATTCCTGAGCCCATGTCAGGATATCCATTACAGATTCAGAAGTGGTTATTGGCCTTACCTTTTACCTTGACCGGATTCCTCAAATCTTTTGATTTGAGGCGGCTATGGCTCAGGTGGTAGAGCGGGTTGTCCACTAATCATAGGGTTGGCGGTTTGATTCCCAGCCCACATGACTCCACATGCCAAAGTGTCCTTGGGCAAGACACTGAACCCCAAGTTGCTCCCGATGGCAAGTTAGTGCCTTGCATGGCAACTCTGCTACCACTGGTGTGTGAATGGGTGAATGAGACACAGTGTAAAGCGCTATATAAGTGTGCCAGTTACCATTTTAATTATATTGTACAGTGTAGAAGGTGAAATGGCCAAAATCTTACCAATTTGTTTTTGGGGAATGTTGTTCTCAAAGTGTTGGATTATTCGCTGACGCATCTGTTGGCAGATTGGCAAGCCTCAACCCATCCTCGTTCTTGAAGGACTAGGCCTTTTTTGGAGACTCCGTATATACTATGATTAGACGATTACCTCACCTGTTTCACATCACTTTCTTATTTCAAATTGTCACATCGCTATTAGTCCTAAATTGCCCCTGTCCCAACTTTTTTTCGAACATGTTGCATGTTCATTAATTTCAAAATAAACGCTTACCTTCAAAAAAAAAAAAAGTGCAGTTAATTAGGTAAAACATCAAACACCTTGTCTTTATACATTTTTTGTTTAAATACAAAGTCAAAGTACATTTACAAATCATTCCTCTTTGTTTTTATTAGTATTTTCCATACTGTCCCAACTTTTTCAGAATTGGACTTGTTCAATGATTGTTGTATATATATTTTATCTAACATGACACCACTGCATGCCTACTGAAGCAAAGAAGACAACAATGTCTGCTCGTAGAGAGACCATGTTGATTGTCGCAAGAGTCTGCCATCTTCTCATGATTATATTCCTAGACCTTTTCTACTTTTGCTTAATTGTATAGCCTATTGTCTTTATTCATTGTGTTTTCCCATAATATGTTTGAAACATGTTCATAGTAAAAGCACCAATGTGGCTGTTCTTTGTTAGGTTCTATGTAGAGAAATGTCTGGCACCCAGATCATGTGTCAACAGGGAACAGAAGTAATATTCTTCCCACAGGCATCGTCTCTGATACATACCACTGTCACCTTCTTCATTATTTATGTTAATATACATTAAATAACTAGTAGTCTTAAACAGGAAACACAAAATAGCATTTCAATACAAACTGAATGTTCAACCAAAAACATCATTACGCATTTTTTGTACTGTGTAGCAAGATTAGTTACCCATTACCATTACTTGTACCATTCTGGCCTGCCCTATTATCAGCCTCTGTGTGTCTTGACATCACAAATGTCATCAGAGTCTTTTATCATTAATATTTCACATGCACATTTTCTCTAGCTTGTCTTAGTGATCATTGTTTAATACTATTATTGTCTTACATCTGTTCTTACATGTAACACTGTGATATAATCTAAAAAAAAAAAATGCTACTTCTTGTCTGAATACCTTACTCATATATTAGAAATGGAATATTCTGAGGAAACCCAATCTCAGATCAACACATCATCTTTTAACAGAAACGGCTATTTAACAGAAAAGTATGCTATTAAAATGCCTAGTATCCTTTCTGCATTGTTCCTTTACTCTGGTTTTGACATTGTAGGTCTGACAAAGGCCAAATGCACACATATTCTTAATTTGGACAGGCAAACAGTATTAGATGACACAAATGCAGTAGAGCCTGTATTATCGCTCAGTGTGATTGTCCCACATGTTTGTATAAACCCATGTCCTTTGACTTCGTGGGCTTGCTGGAACTCTTATCTGTGTAGCAGCAAGGGTCAAGGGCACTGTTCAAACCCTGAGCCGTGAACTGAGATGTGATTCAAGAGAAAAGATTGATTGCTTCTTCTCCTGACCCTTTTATCGCCTGTCCACTCCAATACTCAGTCATTCTAGGCATCCATGTTGATGGACAAAAGATTAATTGAATTAAAGGGCAGGTTGTGAACTTACTTTGGTGTTGTTGATTGGAAAAGAGCTGCAGAAATGCACTTATCCAATAATGGCACTCAGTTTATCCTCCATTTAACCTGATTGAATTTCAATTTAATCAAAGTCACAGCTTTTATGCTAATGATGTTAATCCCTCTTGAGGAATACTCTTTAGTTCAGTTAGTGTTGTAGTAACAGGGCAGAAAGGAGCTCCAATATTGTCTCATGCCAACATCACTATGCATGTTAGCTTGATTGTTTCATATTGTTTCACAGACAAAATACCAAGCATACAGATTATCTCCATGGTCATATGTCAAATTGTCTCCATGGTCATGAGCAAATTATTCTCTAGTAATTTTCAAATTATTCTCTACCCTCTACCCTCCAACCCACGCTGTAGTGTGGGGTACACCATTTGTATATTTTATACTCTCCCTCGAACTCATACGGAGGTGATCTTTATTATATAAGGTGTCATATGTTCATCTTAATTATTACACATATTTAACAGAAAACATAGGGTAATGACAGCTACAATGTGGCATTTTTTAAAAAGTCTAATATATGTCAAATTGGTGTTTTCACAGGAATAAATCAACCAAATACAATATACCATATGTTTACACGATGAATCAGATTACAGATTGCAAATTTGTTTTTCATCGTGTGCACTTTGCTTGCCAAAATAGGTCTTTAAGTATGTGCTGATTATACAAGTAGAAGCTCAGCCCTAGGGTGAAAGCTGGGCATCTTGGGCATGCACAGATAATGAGACAGGAATTATCTCTGTATGAGCTATTAATAGTCCGCAAGTCACATCTCGTCTTTGCTTTGGAGACTACCAAGGGCCTGAAGCCGCTACCTCCCCTCATTCCTCTTTCCCCAACCATCTGCATCTGACCGATTTCACATCAAGGTTACAGATGTGTAACTCAGCTATGTTTAACGTACAACCCCATTTCTGAAAAAGTTGGGACAGTATGGAAAATGCTAATAAAACAGTGATTTGTAAATGTACTTACATGACTTGCATTTAAACAAAAAAATGTATAAAGACAAGGTATTTGATGTTTTACCTAATCAACTGCATAGTCGTTAAATGTATATTTTGAAACTGATGCATGTCACATGTTCCAAAAAAGTTGGGACGGGGCAATTTAGGACTAATAGAGATGTGATGAGTTGAAATAAGATGGTAATGTGAAACAGGTGAGGCAATCGTCTAATCATAGTATATACGGAGCCTCCAAAAAAGGCCTAGTCCTTCAAGAGCAAGGATGGGTCGAGGCTCGCCAATCTTCCAAAAGATGCATCAGCGAATATTCCAACACTTTGAGAACAACATTCCCCAAAGACAAATCCCCAAACATGGTATGACTTTGGGCATTACACCTTCTACAGTGCACAATATAATTAAAAGATTAGAGGAATCCGGGCAAATCTTGTGCATAAAGGGCAAGGCCGAAAACCACTTCTGAATGCGTGTGATCTCCGATCCCTCAAACGTCACTGTCTTAAAAACCGTCATGAGTCTGTAATGGATATCCTGACATGGGCTCGGGAATACTTTGGTAAACCTTTTTTTCAGCAACACCATTCGCCGCTTCATCCAGAGATGCAAGTTAAGGCTTTACTATGCAAAGCAGAAGCCATACATCAACACTGTCCTGACTGCAGTCCTGACTCTGATTGAGAATGTGTGGCACATTATGAAGCGCAATATAAAGCAACGAAGGCCCTGCACAGTTGCGCAGCTGAAGAAATGTATAATAGATGAATGGGGGAAAAATCTGCTTGCTAAACTTAACCAACTGATGTCTTCAGTGCCCAAACGCTTAATGAGTGTTATTAAAAGAAAAGGTGATGTTACACAGTGAAAAACCGTCGATTGTCCCAACTTTTTTGGAGTGTGTTGCAGTCATCAGATTTGAAATAAGTGTATATTTTCAAAAATAAATTAAATTCACAAAGTAAAATATCTAAAAAAAAAAAAAAAAAATTTCAACATAGTATAGGGTGAATTGAATTTTCAAATGACGCTTTTTGTTTGGGTTTTTTTGCATTTTTCATACTGTCCCAACTTTTTCGGAATTGGGGTTGTAGAACATTTTGGTTGACTGGGTATTAACATATTCATATAGTACTGTGATACTATAATAGCTTTTGGGATTTATAGCACATTTGAAACTATTGAGCAGATGTGCTGTAATATGAACAATGCTTCCTCATTCTTAAATCTAGAGCCAAAATTTGATGTGACCTCTAAGTAGAAAACTTTTTCCAAAAAGAGGCAAACTTGCACACTAACCCTGTCAGAGTAACCACATCATATCATCAAGCAAATGTGTGTACTAAAGGAAAGAAAAAAATAGGCCCTTTCCCTTGTCTCAATAATCTTTTCCTGACTCCCTTAAAATTTTGTCTGTGAAAAATCTTCAATGGGAGATATGCTGCAGTGACTCTGTAGTATGTGTCACCATTTGGATTTATTTAAGGAAAGAATCAGAATAGAAACACAATATGCTCTTGCCCGCCCCCACCCCCCTCACCTCCCACTGCATCCGCAGTGGCCGACTGAGGCATACTATAAAAAGAAGACCTCCACAGTACGGTGTAATTGACAGACAATAATAACATCTGTAATGTATCTGTTTTATAAAATTGTCTGCCTCAAATGATATAAGCTTGACTTCAATGCTCTACATCAGATGAAGGATTTCTCTCACTCATGTTCAGAGAAGTTGGCTTGACCATAGGCTGTCTGAAAAAAATGACATGGTCTCTCTTTATACTGTATAACCACTGATGCATGTCAGACTTCTTCCACATCACAAAAGCAAGATCAATCTACAGAATTGATGTAAAAACTGAATTAATTTGGTTTATGAATTTTTTCAGTGACATCCTTTAAAAGATTTTGTTTCTATTCTATCATACTTGAGCAAAATATAATTCATAAGTGGAGGCACAGTCATGCAGTGGGTAGCGTTGCTGTCTCACAGCTCCAGTGTTTGATCCAGGGCTCAGGTTACTCTCTGTGCAGAGTTTCATATGGTCTCCCTATATTGCATGGGTTTCCTCTGGGTTCTCTGGTTTCCGCCCACCTCCCAAAAACATACCAGTGGGTATATTGCCTATGCTAAACTGCCCCTATGTGTAAATGAATGTGTGGATATATGTATACATGGTGACCTGCAATGGACTGTTCATTCCATCCAGGAAGTATTCCCGCCTCACAGCCAATGTTCTTGGGATAGGCGTTGGATCCAGTTTGACCCTGACCAGGATAAAGTGCTTACTGAAAGTGAGTGAGAATGAGTGATAATTCATGAGCAGTATCATTTATCACTTGCCACAATTTCTATAAAATTGTAAAATAAATAAATAAATAAATATATTCGAAGTATAGGCTAAGTTCAAAACAGGTACAATAATCAGCTTGTAAATAATATCCACATAGTTGAACTGTTTTTAATCTGCTATAAGACACTCTGCTGGTGATACAATGGCCTACAGAGAATATATTTCTGTCCTATATATAATATATTTGTGTCCTATATTTCATAGTGTATTCTAGATATTTTTTAACTTTACTGTTACTAACATATTTTATGATATACTAGGGTGTCAGACTTTTTCAAAGCAGGACGTCCAAATATCCTTGAAAACGTGTCGTGACTCTTAAAGATAAGAGTGAGGATAATTTTACCTGAGAGTTGAATTTTCTGTGCGTGTCTCTTTAAGAGCCTGCGGGGAGGGAGGGGAAAAAATCAACAAGCTTAATGTGAATGTGAATGTGAATGAAACCCAGTCATTCATAAAAATAGGACAAACGCGAACTGTGATTGGTCAAAGCACACCTCGTGCATAATTCATTAGTTTCCACCAACTATTGGTTGTTGACTTGACTGACAGGTCAACTTAGCCAATGGTAAACAAAAACTCTTGTCAGTGGAAGCCAAGCGGAAAGCAGACCAGTCCATTTACAAAATCCCATTCAAGTTTTGTATCAGGAGCAGAGCGCATCTAGTGACTGAGCGGCACGGACGCCAGGTTTTCTCGCGGATTTACAGTCTTTAGAGGTTTTTCAGGACATCCACCGTGAGCACGGCATTTTCTATACGGTGAGAAGAGAGTTCCTTTTCACCCTTTTTTTGCATCGTTTCAGATGAAATTGCGTGTTTTGGAAGCGCTTTTCGACATTTGTTTAAGTTTCTCATCGACTCTGAACTGCGAATCCAGCAGCTATTTGGCGTTGAGGGAAAGCGCATCGCCATTTTATCTTACAACGGGTTTACTTTGGCAACCATATTTTGCATGAAGTTTTGGGCTTTGTTTTTTGTAATATTGATGTCGAGGAGGTGTTTACCTCTGTTTTCTCGGGGAGTTCGGTCTGGTCTCAGCTGTGTTTTGTGGGTTTGTGAATGGAGGACTCGGTTTATTCTTCACACAGATCGGGTTTCATTTCATTGAGAAAAACAAGGGGCCATGCAAGGGCTGCTCGCCTGAGGAGAGAGGGGGGGTAGAGAGAGAGAGAGAGAGAGAGAAAGTCAATACTGCCATGCTGGAAAATTTATTATTGTTGTTGTTGTTGTTGTTGTTAGGGGACTTTGGTTTGGATTGGTTTCTCGGTAAACTAGGTATTTTTAACTTTGCGAGGGTTTTTTAATTATTATTTTTATTTATTTATTTATTTATTTATTTATTGACTTTTGTTTGTTTTGCTTTTTTAGGAACTTTACGCATCATCGATTTGAATGTAGACATTTGTGTTGCCTTGAACCTGGCCCATGGAAACCCATGAGGATAGCTTTCGGATTGTGAACGTGGTGTTTTGTATACATTGTTGCTAAATGATGCGGGTGATGGAAACGTGGACATGTCCCATTAAACTGTACAGTTTTTACTCTGAACTTCCTGTGAATCCAGGAGCTGAACGTGCGTCACGCGCGCTTTTGATCTTCCCTTCTCTCGCTCCCTTTGTCTAAAAGTCAATATTTCCCCTCCAGATGTTAGTTGTTGCCCGTTAAAGCCATATTTCAACAGCTTAAAGAATGACTATGCTTCAACCCCCCCCCCCCCCACGACTTTAATGTTGGTGATTTTATATTTTAAATGCGCGCTTGAGAATAAAACTCATAGATATGGCTCCTGTGTGTTTTGGATCCCTCTAGGCAAGATGGTGGAATTGCTGTTCGTTGACATTAAAAAGTAATACAATTACAAATGCAATATATTTTCCGCACTGGCGAAATATAAGCATGCCTTTTGGGTATGCAAGATAATATTTCCCAAGCCTGTGATTATGTATTCCTTCATAATCTTGAGCACAGATGGTTAGCTTCTTGATTATGTAAGGGTTATTTTCTGGAGGTGTGTTTACATGGTGCAGCACATACACTGTGCTCTCAACACCCTCTGATGTTGTAATAAACAACAGAAAGAGAAAGAGGAGAAGGGAACAGATCGAGCTGAAGATTCCCTCAGACTACATGCAGGACAATATAATGAAGTGATTGTGTGTGCTGAGTGGCTCTCTGACCTGTAGATCTGTTCTTCCTATAGAGAAAAGAGAGCCCAGAAAGCTATTGCTTTTGCGCGAAGACCCGCTGCTGGGATTTGTAAAGCGCCAGATATCATGGACAGATTTTACGACCAGCAAGTACCATTTATGGTCCCATCAAACGTGAGTTGTTTTTTTCCTCTCTCTCCACTGGTAGTCGGATGATATGAAATCTAGCTTTTGTCATGTGGATCAAATCGCTCTAACTAGTCTGCTTCTCAGCAGAAATCGTCCCAAGTGGAGGAACCATACAACAGAACCATCATTGAGAGGAAAAGAAAGTTTGTAGACACCGAACTTGCTCAGGACACAGAAGGTAATATAACATGCATGCATTGTGATTTAGACACAGTGCTTTTGTGTTATTTGGGTCTTTTTTTATTATTATTATTCATCCTTGTTGTTGTGTAGTAACATGGTTTCCTGTATGTGTTTACTGCAGAACTCTTCCAGGACCTCAGTCAGCTGCAGGAAATCTGGATTGCAGAGGGTGAGGGTCCCTTTCTTATATTTCCTTCTCAGCAAAAGAAAACTGCAAGTTTTATTTAAATTACAGAGCATTTTTTTTCTTTCCTCTTTCTGTGCATATTTTGAAAACAGTTACCCAAAGTTTAGGTGATCATTCACAATATTTAGGGGAAAAACACTCTTTTTTTTTTTTTTTTTTTCTTTTTCTTTTTCTTTTCTTTCCTATAGTGCAGTTTATGGGTTTTGAATTTCAAGTTTAATCTATATTCATTGGCGCACCACAGTTCTTTTTTGCATGCTGCTTGGTTATAGTGATAGGCTTGTTGTGTTGTGCATTATGCCAACTTTACAGCGGGACAGCTGATGCTTATGCCAATGCTTGCTTTAGTGCATGCATTACTGATCAGTGAGATCTGTGTATAAATTTTTTTGCATCAACATCTCATGATTTTGTCTCCACAGCCCAGGTGCCCGATGATGAACAGTTTGTCCCAGACTTTCAGCCGGACAGCTGTGAGTACCTGAGCTTTAATATTAATACTCTATTGCCATGTACATTGGATTAAGTCCAGCGAAGGCAAGGACCACTCAGGGAGAGAATCATTATTCATGTCTTGTTTCAGATTCTAGTCAAGTCTTTTGAGAGGACAAAGGGCACAGTAAAACAAAAACTGGTGTAAAGTACCCAGGCAGTCTTGTTGATTTTGGCTGTGTTGTGAAATCTCTGTAGAGATCCTAATGATGGATATTGAAGCATTGATAGCAGACCGTAACCCAGACCATCAAGTACCTGATTGGTATTGGGCATTGCATGGGGCAAGCTGATAACATGATTTCATGCTTTCCTGCACTCAGCTTAGCCTGGAATGGACTGAATTCCATGGGGTGGAGGTGCCTGCACTCTGCGGCCTCATCCTCCACCACTGAAAAGCTGCTGAAACGGAGTAAAGGTGTTCTTCCCAGCACCCTTCCATACACAATTTCAGCTTTAAATAGGGGATTTGTTCAAACCTGACTCCTGTATTGCAGCCAAGTGAAATGCTTATGTAATAATCAGTGGTGCATTTTATAACTTCCCATTTCTCTTGTTTGACTTGCATAAGTTTATTTGTGTTTTGGTCTGATGCTGAAGCTAGGAGTCAGGGTGTGGTGTTTTTGTGTCAGACCTCATTATTTCAGTCCTGTTTATTCAGTACTGCTTATCCAGTATGGTGAAGGCTGATATAGTACAGTATCTTTTTAGATGTATTATTTACACAGAGAGGCCCTTGTGGGTGTGTAGACATTTCTATTGGCTGTGGCCATACAGTGTAGTGTAAAATTTTTCATACATGTATGATGGTCTTCTTGGAATAGAGCTTGGGCACTTGGCAGTGGTTCACTTCTCTACAAGCTTCTATTCTGCAGAGCTGTGTGGTTCCTCTGGTCATCTGCAGGACATCCCATGCATTACTGTAGCCTGTGTTAGGAGAGTGGGAAAATCCATCTACCATTAGGTTTCATTTAAGGGAGTGTCTAATGTTAAGCACAGTGCAGTGCACTGTAGCTTTCAGCACGCTTTTTGAGCATTCACATGCCTGTTATGTGGTTTCCTAAGCTCAGTACAGTCGACTTGATTTATCTTGCTAGTGTTGCACTGTGCCTAGGGATCCAGTTTCTTTGGCCATTATGTGGCGCCGGATATGGGAGCTGATGCAGAGATCCAGCAGCTAATGGTTACAGTGCGGGGAGGAAAATCATTCACAATCATTGAATTACAGCTGCTGTGATTCATGAGTATCGACTTGCCCGTGATGGAAATCAGAAGGGAGCACTTTGATTGTGCATGTTTTGCAAAGCCACAGTACTGATGGGCGAAGGATGTGTATTTTATACCCAGCAGTCAGCCAATTAATGTTGTTGTGTAGGACACTCCTTCAGATGATCAGCACTATACTGCTGCTGATGTGTTCGATTAGATCTTATATACTTCCAATCCATTGTCTTTTTCAGTGACATTTCATGGCCCTCCTCCAACCAAGATTAAACGGGAGCTGAGTCCTTCGAAAGAGCTTTCACCCTGTAGTGAGGACAGGAGTCCCATGCTGTATGGAGAGAAGTGCCTTTATAACTACAGGTAAGCATGCAGTGCACATTTGTCTTTAAGCTGGCTTGATAATTATTGTTCTGAAACTGAACTTTCCTACACATGGTTATCATAATAGCCTTTATACTAAAATTCACACTGTGCTGCCTCAGTCCTGCCTTAGTTATCACTCCATCCCACACCCCAGTGCTAGTGCCCTTCACTCCTCCTTCTTCCTGCTTTTCTATTATTTCATTTATCGTGTTGCCATGGTAACTCTTGGTTTCATTTGTTTGTCACTTTTACTGTCACTTGTTACTGTATTGCTGTTACACTGGCATTCAAATATTACTTTTATTTGTATAAAGATGTTTACTCTTTATTCTAGCATACCTTTCATATAGGAAGTTATAAATGTGAATGAACTACTTATTTCATGTACAATGATTCTTCATTACTGCTTCACTGCTCATTTACTATGTCTAGATATTTTTCAATCTATTTCCATATTTTTTTCCCCCCATGATTTTATTATGGTTTAGTGCATCAGTTTTCATATCACTAAAGCACTTCTTTATCATTTCAAACGTTTAAATCTATAAATATTTGCACACTATACAAAAAATTATCTTGTTATCGTCAGTCATGGATGCCATTTCTCCTTCTATATTTACCTCAACAACTTTTTTGGGGGGGCGGGCGGGGGGGTTGGCGGGTTAAGCCTAATGTCCTAAAGGGTTATTTTTATGTTTACAAAGCAAGACTCTCTCTAATCTCACACTACTCAATATGCAAAGAACCCAAGAGAACCATGTTATGAGAGTTTATCACTATCAAGCAACCGCTGATGGTTTTACTGTAACACAGCTTTCCAACAACTTTGTTTATTTTCAAACTTTTTCTAGTTTAGTTTTGTCTTTGCATCATCACTGTGCCATTAACTTCCTGCAGGGAGCTCCCCCCCATGTGACAGACTGTTTCCTTCTTTTTACTCCTTGCAGTGCCTATGAAAGGAAAACCTCTGTTGGGTTCAAGCCATTGACTCCTCCTTCAACGCCTGTGTCACCATGCAGTTCCACCAACACGCACCCCATGCATGAACAGACACCTCCTCCTCTTGTCCATAATTCTACATTAAGGCAACGTTCCCTACACGGACAGCCTGCTGTGACCACCTCAACCCTCAGTCAGAGGCCCCTCCCACTACACAGCCAGACTCCACCTTTTGCAGTGCCATGCCCACCTCAAAACCACAATGCTCCCTTTAACAACGAGCACAGGTAAGTGTCTGTATTGTTTACAGCAGTGACCTAGAGTCCACTCTGCAATTCTCAACACCCTTCAGAAAATGAGCAAAAACAGTTATATAAATTGAAGAACACAAGTGATCTATTGAAGTAAAGGAAAAACTATATAAGGGCAATATACCTTTGACCCAGTATATTTTTTTTTAATACATAAGACACTTTTTAATTTTTTTGTGCATTCAGTTTTGACATTTTGAGAGAAAATACAATTAATTTCTTAAGAGATTCTTCAAATTTGTGAGTGGAAAGTATGAATATAAATTGGTTATTTGCAGTGTATCCTCTGCTGCACTTACTATAAAAGACACCATGGTATATAGGTATACAGTGCCCTCCACTAATTTTGGCACTCTTGGTAAATATGAGAAAAGAAGGCTGTGGAAAAATTGTTTTTATTGTTTAACCATTTGATCTTTTGTTTTTAAAAAAATAAAAATAAAAATTCACAAAAATACTCTGCTCCCATGGATTTTAAACAATTGCAAACAAAACACAGGTTTATCAAAAAAGAATCTTTGTTAAATATAGGTGAGCAACAGTTATTGGCACCCAGGACCTTAATTTTGTGGACAGTAAACCTACAGTAAAACATGTATTTTTTGGATCATTGTCCTGCTGGAAGATCCAGTCACGGCCCATTTTAAGCTTTCTGGCAGAGGCAGTCAGGCTTTCATTTAATATCATTTGATATTTGATAGGCCATGATGCCATGTATCCTAACAAAATGTCCAGGTCCTCTGGCAGAAAAACAGCTTCAAAACATTAAAGAGCCACCACCATATTTAACCGTGGGCGTGAGGTACTTTTCCGTATGGCTACCTCTGTGTGTGCTAAAGCCACCTCTGGTGTTTATTGCCAAAAAGCTCTATTTTGGTAAACTATTAATGGGAATATACTTCAAATATATTTGTCTCATATGAATTCATAGGGTTGCCAATAACTGTTGCACACCTGTATTTAACAAAGGTTTATCCAAAAAAAAATCTGTTTGCAATTGTTTATCCATGAGAGCAGAATATTTTTGTGGATTATTTGAACAAAAGGTTAAACAATAAAGATAATTTTTCACAGCCTTCTTTGCTCATATTTACCAAGGGTGACAATATTAGTGGAGGGCACTGTATATGGTGGTTGACATTTCAGTAAAAGACTTCTTATGATTGAAAAAATCCTGTGGTGTTATAATGCAGATGATGTGGTGCCATGGTAGCATTACTGCTCCACTGTAGGAGGGCTGTCTTAATTTGACCCCCGTGGGAATAGAGAGGTGGGCTGTGCACCCTGCCAGCTGCAGTATGATTTCTGGGAGCATGCCAAGGAATTTGTGGCATGTCGCTGGCAGTTAGTAAAATGGAGCTAGGAATTCCATGGCAAGCAACAGGTCTGAACACTCCAGAATGGCAGCTAAGCTCTCCTTTTAAAATAGCTGTCCCTTAGGTTTGACCAGGCCCTATTTTCTCATTTTACACACTGTGCATATACTGTACTAGCAAATACATTGAACTTGTGAATTGTTGGAATCTTCCTTGGTGTTAATCTTTGATTTTAATTTGTTCAAATATTCTTTTGGTGATTTGAACATTTTGTACTTACTTTTCTTCAATAGGTTTCAGCGCCAGATGTCGGAACCCTGTTTGCCATTCCCGCCTTCCGAGACCCAGGGAAAACCAAACTACATTCCCCAAGCATCAAGCACGTCACCCAGAGATGGCCGACCACCGTATCATCGGCAAATGTCCGAGCCGGTGGTTCCTGTTCATCCTCAGGGTTTTAAACAGGAGCTGTTGGACCCTCGCTACACTGAGCAGGGTGTCCCCAACATGGGCCCACCCCAGGCTGCCTTCCACCCAATGGCCATCAAGCAAGAGCCACGAGACTTTGGCTTTGACTCTGGTTAGTATTAATAAATGTCTACTTTTTTAAAAGGAACAGTGACCTTGTCCAGACCTCAGACAGTAATGGCTAGCTTTGGTGGGAAGAGACGGGGCTCAAGTTGTGGAATCTTCTATGTGTGCTTGTCTCTGCCTCACCAGGCTCTGCTAAAACTCACAGATCCATGCAAGTACTCGCACACTGTCAGAGAACAGACAGTCTGATGTGTCCGTATTCTTTGCCCTTGTAGAAATTCCCTCCAAACAGTATGTCTCACCCATGTAGTTGAATGAAAGGCAGAAAATGGACATTGTGCGCTTTATAAAACTTTATCAAATTATACCTCTCTCTAACTTGAACATCAGTCTAAAGTGGTGAATCGAAGACATTTTACAGCTAAGATTTTCTGTAGTTCAGTAGTTATGCTTCATTCTGACACCCAAACATTCTGTTCCTTGCCTTCTCATGATCAACAAATCAAACCAATTTAAACTAGTGAGGTCTAGCTGAATAACACTATTGCTCAAGTTCCTTATATAGTGTTGGCCAGTGATGTTCCAAATTATATTGTGAGCTACTGTTTTATAAATACACACACAGGTGTGTAGTTGTGGTCTACTAGAAGTGAATCATTGAGATTGTTTTTGTTTTCTTACTAATATCCAAAGTTACCAAAAGCAGTAGCACAGAACGTCATTGTGGTCACCCACCCCACCCCCCACATACATGTAATGTGTTGCGTGTTATATTGGTGCACTGATGAAGGCTAATGATGTCAGATGTCTGGATAGGACGCTTGTATTCCAGCTTTTGTTAGTGTTTCATAAGAATTAAGATGCCTTGTTCTGCACTCACTATTCATGATCTGGACATAATTCTATGTTAATATATTGCATTTTATCAATAACTTTTTCAGTGATTTTAATGCTGAACTATTCTATGAATTATTATTATTATTATTATTATTATTATTTATTTATTTATTTATTTATTTATTTATTATTTTGAGACTTTTTATTAAGCTATTTCATTTAAGCTATTGCAGTTTTCTAGTCTTTTTATTTATTTATTGTCTTTTTGAGTAATGGGTTCTTTGCTTGATTTTCAGAAGTGCCTAACTGCCGGTCTTCATTTGGGAGAGGAGCAAGCTTCTACCAAAGCCAAGAGAGTAAGTAACCATATGTCATTTTTCCAAAGTCTATTTCACAAGATCAGAGATTTGTTTCGGTTCCTGTTTTCTGTTCTTGTTTCTCAAAATTACTTGTTCAGTTTTGGTTTTCATTTCTCAATGAACTGAAGCTACATGTAATACTAAGATATATATAATTAGTCCAAACACAGACTTACCCTATGTTTACTCAACTTGTTCCTTTTTCTTGCAGGTTTTTCATTTGACATAGATCAGCACTTGTATTATGACGATACATGTGTAGTTCCTGAACGACTTGAAGGTAAGATTCCCTAATGACATTTATGCACACAACTCATGTTAGACTTTATTTATATACGGTTACAGGGAAATTTTTTAGATGAGATTTTTCTTCTAGGGGGCACAGTGGCTTAGAGGTTAGCATGTCTCACACTTCCAGGGTTGTGGGTTCGATACCTGCTTCTACTGTGTGTGTGTGTGTGTGTGTGTGTGTGGGTGTGGGTGTGGGTGTGTGGTTTGCATGTTCTGCCTGTGCTTCAGGGGTTTCTTCCAGACACTTGGTCCAAAGACATGTGTAGGCTAATTGGCATTTCCAAATTGTCCAGTGTGTGAATGGGTCTGTGAACATGTGTGACTGTGCCCGGTGATGGGTTAGCACCTCATCCAGGGTGTCCCCTGGGATAGGTTCTAGGCTCCCCATGACCCTGTGTAGGATAAGCGTTAGAGAAGATGGATGGCTAAATTTTTCTTCTACCTGAGAATGTTGGCAGGTTTTCATCATTTATTATTCTTTTAACAGGGAAAGTAAAGCAGGAGCCTTCTGTATTTCGTGATGGCCTACCTTACCAACGTCGTGGATCTCTCCAGCTCTGGCAGTTTCTGGTGACACTTCTTGATGACCCTGCCAACGGTCACTTCATTGCTTGGACAGGACGTGGCATGGAGTTTAAGCTCATTGAGCCAGAAGAGGTCAGTTTTAAATACAAAATCTAAAGTACACTACATATCCAAGTCATTTATATGCTATTGTGAAGTTATTTTAAAATGATGTTTAACTTGCACACTAGGTGGCTCGACGTTGGGGCATTCAGAAGAACCGACCAGCCATGAATTATGACAAGCTGAGTCGCTCTCTGCGCTACTACTATGAGAAGGGCATCATGCAGAAGGTAAAGACAAGTTCACATTTATTTTCCTTGATGTTCAGCTCACAGTTATAAAATGTTGTGCATTCTTTCAATTGCATGTTAGTAATTTCTCTTTTTATTTATTTATATATATATATATATCACTCCTCAGGTTGCTGGTGAGAGGTACGTCTACAAGTTTGTGTGTGACCCTGAGGCCCTCTTCTCTATGGCCTTTCCAGACAACCAGAGGCCAAACATTAAGGCTGATCCTGATGGCCTGCCTGTAGTGGACGATGAAACACTACCCATCACTCACTATGATGAAGGAGGCACTTACCTGGTAGATGGAGGAGAGCAGTGTGTCACTGGGATGCCTTTCCCTGATGGCTATGTGTACTGATTCTCATCCCCAATCCAAAACCTGAACTGTTGAGCAGACTGGAGCATGTCTGTCCCTGCTGCCTCTACTTCTGCCCTGTTGTCCATTTACAGATTAGCCCTCCCCCAAAAGTTGCATTAAATTAATGGAGAGATCTGCATCAAATCTCTGGCACTGGCCCATGAGAAAGTGTCTGGGAAGTGAGGGATATCTGGACTTCTGCAGCTTGACCTGCTTTGTGGTAGATGGTTGCTTGATGCTGCAGAAAATGTGAAGTCAGTGTGCTGAAGGACTGTTGGGTCTCTGTGCAGACTGAAAGAATTGTAGCAATTCTGTTTTGACAATCTGTTTTGTTTTTGTTTTTTTAATGATGAAATATTAAGAGGTGCCCTATAAACAACAACAAAAAAAAAAAATCAAAATGTATCAAAACACAGCACTATTTTAATAGCTGCCTACTTGGTTACTAATAGATTTGTTACCTCGAAATCATGTAGAAGTGAAAAGGGCTTAATTTTGCAGAGGAAATAGACCCAGTCATTTCTTTCATTTTGTTTAGACTTGTTTAGAAATCTGGCTTTTATACAGTACTTTGGTTTAACTAAATGCAGGACTGCTTCAAACATGGAATTTTTACACAATATGCTGTTTTTTTTTGTTTGTTTGTTTGTTTGTTTTTTTTTTGGCTTGTTTTTAGTCATTGTAAGTGTTGTGGGTTGTTTTTGTATCATTAGCTTTCTTTCTCCCACTGGATTATTCAAATGTTATTGCTCTATAATGAAGCTGAACCAGATATACACTTAAAGACATTCAGTCAGATTACCGTGACTGTTAACCCATTGTTAAACACATTTCATATGCATAGTCACTTCCTTGAAAATTGGTACATTTGTGTAAAACAAGAATACAATATTCAAAAAGGGATGCACTAGACAAACTTTCTTCAAGAGAGTTACCGCCTCTGACTACTTAAATGTATTTTAAGGGGCAATGTTTTTATCCTGTTTTGTATTATCTTTGGCTTACTTTTCTTTGGCACTGTACAAGTTTGAAAAAGCACCAAGATGGCAAGATAGCCAGGACTTTGCATGCAATAAGGTGAAAAGAATGCCTTCTTCTGGACTCCTTTTCACTGCCAATATGAAGTTGATGAAAGACCACTGCTTCCTTTTTGCATGGTATTCAACTCACAATTGTCCACTAATATATCGCTTTATGCTGGACAAAGATTAAATTAATTTCTCTGCATTATTTTCTTTTTTTTGTTGTTGTTGAAAAAGATGATCTTATATAAATATATATTTTTGCAAAGTCTGCAGTGGTTTGATTTCATTGTATCAGCTGTATAGTACTGCTTAAAACATTTTAAATGTGGGATGCCTGTGGTGCTTTCACTGCAGATCAGGGCTTAATGGACTCCCTTTTTTTTTTTTGTTGGATTACAGCAACGTTTTCCATAACGGTCCTCAGACACACACACACAGATAAGCCACGTTACTGCTTACTCCAGGTTCCCAACACACCTGAACCATGTATTCAGTGTTCTTAATGACTTTGGTACAAATGAGGACTGTGTGAGAAATGCTCAGTTAGAGGGAAGTATGTATTAGGTTTTCTCACTGAATGAGAGGTTTAGTAACCTCAAGCCCTATCACAGGAAGGGGGAGTCTGCATGTGTATAGGCTTTGCTGCCTTCCTTCATAGTGTGTACCTTTTTAGTTTATAATCTGTTCTGGGTACAATAAACAGTTCTTTCTGCTTCACATCCACTGGAATTTTTCATCATTTCTCTCACCCTTAGCTTGCAAGTTGCTGTAGACTTTACAATGCTAAACTTTAGTGATTAGCCACATGTTTGGCAAAGTTCACATTGTTCAGCTAATTCTAATAAAGTGAGAACATATGCCTTTTATTTGTAAGAAATTTCAGGTATTTTATGAAGACCTGAAAGAACCAAGGTTTTCCTTTCATGCATTTGTAGCATGTATCGATCATGTATTCAAGGAGTGCTTCTCGATCTTATTAAGGCCCTCTGTTTTCCCAGAAGTGCTCGTTTCATCTTTACATTACGGGTTGGTTAGTTTACTAATGTGTGTCTCCCCTTGTGGCCAGAAAGCAGCCCTTCATTTCTAAGTATTATATAAATCATATCCACCTTCACTGAGCAAGCAGTGCTTATGGACCATAGGAAGGTTCATGCAGATCAACCAACAGTATGGGAGAGTCTTAATGTAACTGCTCTATCTATTAATCCATGTTGCAACAATATTAGTACTGTCACCCATGGCATGGTTATAACAGCTTGATGGAGTTAGGAAGTAATCACTGTTACTATTGCACTAGTTAATATACTTAAATGTCACACAAGTCATTTTTATTGTTATCATGACCATTAACTGACAATTAACTTTATTTGTAGTTACAAGAAGTTTGGTTTTAATTAATTAATTGAGTGAGCTTTACTAAAACTGACTGAGAAGAAACCACAAGTTCACGTGCATTGTGCGTATATTCATTCCTTCAGCAACTGTGGTGGATCTGGAGCCTATCCCAGAAATACTGGATGCGAGGCAGGAATACACCCAGGATTAAACACCAGTCCATCGCAGGGCCCCATCCACAACTTGCAAAGCTATGTGTGTAGATTTAGCATTTAAAAGCATAACCTGCTTAACCAACATGGTCTCCAGTTGCAATTTCATAACAATTTGCATGAATCAATTTTTAATAAGCCCTACTTTTCACAAGCTACTGTCACTTTCTGAACACTATTACATTTGTTGGGAAGTCATTATTATCTAAAATTACACTGAAATGATTATATAAGTGTCTTGACATCACATTTTTTTAAAAGAAATTAGAGCTGAAAAATAAAATAGCTAAAATAATGATAGAGCTAATTAAGCCAGTTTAGGAACACAAATTATTGCACTTCATTTCAAATGAGAAGAAAATTTGCTTTATTTTTAACAATACACATTATAAACTTATATTTCTTTAAATGTATAGATATTTGCATCACAGTAAGATCGCACTCTAGGCACATTAACTGGACCCTGATACCATGATTTTGTTTGAAGTTGCAGAAAAAGAAAAAGGTGCAAACTCTAACCTTAGTCCTAATGAAAAGCAAGTGAGGGCTAGATTCAGTAACCAGTGAAGGCACTGTGGTTGCATTATGAAACGAACCGTACCCCAGCTACTTACTCGAGCAATAAACTCTATTTGTTCAATAAACTTCTCTGTTCTGCCCCTTTTCTTTTAAAGAAATAAACTTTTTGGTAGTGTCAAATTCACAGTGAGACTCAATTTAAGATCATTCGTAATGGGTAAATACAACCACAATTTCAAAAAGTTGGTACAGTATGAAAAATGCTAATAAAAACAAAGGGGAGTGATTTGTACTTTGACTTGTATTTAAACAAAAAACATATAAAGACAAGGTATTTGTTGTTTTACCTAATCAACCTAAAAAGTTGGGACAGGTGAAATTTAGGACTAATAGCTATGTGACCAGTTGAAATAAGATGGTGATGTGAAACAGGTGAGGTAATCGTCTAAATCATAGTATATAAGGAGCCTCCAAAAAAAGGCCTAGTCCTTCAAGAGCAAGTATGGGGCAAGGCTCACCAATCTGCCAACAGATGCGTCAGCAACACTTCCCCAAAGACAACAACATTCCCCAAAAACAAATTGGTAGGATTTTAGGCATTTCACTTTCTACATCCATCCACCGCTTATCCTTTAGGGTCACAGGGAACCTGGACCCTATCCCAGGGAGCATCGGGCACAAGGCAGGGTACACCCCGGACGGGGTGCTAATCCATTGTAGGGCACAATCACATACACATTCACACCCCCATTCATACACTACGGACACTTTGGACATGCCAATCAGCCTACCATGCATGTCTTTGGACTAGGGGAGGGTACTGGGGGAGTACCCACAGGAAACTTTGCCGTGGCGAATCCCCAACCCTGCCGGTGTGAGGCGAATGTCCTAACCACTAAGCCACCGTGCCCCCCTACTTCTCTCGGTACCTAAAGGGCAAGGCCAAAAAACCCTTCTGAATGCATGTGATCACCGATCCCTCAGACGTCACTGTCTTAAAAACTGTCATGACTCTGTAATGGATATCGTGACATGGGCTCAGGAATACTTTGGTAAATCTTTGTCAAGTCAACACCATTCACCGCTGCATCCACAGATGCAAGTTAAGGCTTTACTGTGCAGAGCAGAATCCATACATCAACACTGTCCAGAAGCGTCGCCGACTTCTCTGGACTCGGTCTCATCTGAGATGGACAGTAGCACAGTGGAATCATGTTTTGTGGTCCGACAAGTCAACATTTCAAATAGTTTTTGGACAAAACAGCCGTTGAGTTCTCTGGGTCAAAGAGGAAAAGGACCATCCAAGCTGTTATCAGCATCAGGTCCAAAAGTCAGCATCTGTCATGGTATGGGGGTGTGTCAGTGCCCATGGCATGGGTAACTTGCACATCTGTGAGGACACCATTAATAAAGAAAGATATGTACATATTTTGGAGCAACATATGCTGCCATCCAGAGGACGACAATGCCAAACCACGTTCTGCCTGGATTACAAGCACATGGTTACCCTAAGAAGAGAGTGTGGGAGTTAGCATGACCTGCCTGCAGTCCTGACCTGTCTCCGATTGAGAATTATGAAGCACAAAATAAGGCAACGAAGGCCCCATACAGTTGCGCAGCTGAAGAAATGCATAATGGATGAATGGGGGGAAATTCCGCTTGCTAAACTTAACCATTTGGTATGTTCAGCACCCAAACGCTTAATAAGTGTTATTAAAAGAAAAGGTGATGTTACACAGCGGTAAACAGTCGACTGTCCCAACTTTTTTGGAGTGTGTTGCATTCATCACATTTACAATGTGTACATTTTCAAAAATAAATTAAATTCACAAAGTAAAACATCAAATAATGTGTTTTCAATATAGTACAGGGTGAACTGAATTTTCAAATGATGCTTTTTGTTTGTTTGTTTTTTGCATTTTCCATACTGTCCCACCTTTTTCAGAATTGGGGCTGTATGATTGTTTACTCTGCATAATAGTGATTAAAAACATTCAAATAGTTTATTTCTTTAACACTTTAGCTTTTTGTTTTTCAAAGCAAGCAGTTAGTGATTTCATGCTTTGTAACTTTTATTAACATAGCACTAACAGTAACAGTACTCTAACACAGGGTGACATGACAGGGAGAGAATAACCCTGCTTTTTAAAAGCTTTTTTGTGGCGATACTGGGCCTACTGTTGATTGCAGGATGAATAGTAATGACTGTTTTTACACCCCTCCACACTTTTTAGTGATGCCGATTCAAGTCCATTTAGGAACCTAAGTCAACAAACAAGATCAAATCAGGCTGCTACAGCTTACTGCTACAGGATGTTACAGGTCAGGCTATAATCTCAACATGGCAGTCTGTATAATTTTGTTTTCTTCTACCCCTAACACACGGACAAAATGGAGCATTATTATTATTATTATTATTATTATTATTATTATTATTATTATCATCCAACGCTTGCTTTTCATTCAACTGTTGGTTTTTAAATGCAGCGAGTCCCCCTGCTGGTCACGCTGTAGTATTACAACAACTGGGTTTGTTTGTTTGTTTGTTTTTGACAAACAACACTTGGTACCTGAGCTGGTTACCGTGGAGAGAAGTACACCACTTTGGTAATTATGTGGCATTTTGTATTATATATTCCTTTAAAGGTACGTTATAATAAATTATTTGCAATTAAAAATATTTGGAGTCCTTTGCTAGCTAACATGCCTAGCTGGCGAGCGACAGATGTCTGGGCAAGTGTCTGGGCAAGTGTCTGGGCAGATAGATGTAGCGTTTGAACGAAGCTATGTAGCAACTCGAACGAAGAGTTTCTGATATTAGTCACCGTTAATAAACATCAAATGCAACGGCATTTATCCCAATTGGCTTAGCTTAGTTCTTAGCCAGTCCCCTATTCTTGCTAATCGTTTTAGCTACAGCACACAAGCTAACTTAGCTATAGATACCTATAGAGGCCCATGTTATTTCAATGGGAACACATTAGCAGATTAACATCAGACCCAGATTGCAAGGGTTGTTTTCAATTTCTAAAATATAACTACACTTATTAATAGAGCTGCACGGATACTAAAATTTCTCAGCCAATACCGATAACTCTGCCTTTTATACCTTCTTATAAATTAATAATAATTACCTTCACAATTCTGAAAGAAATGCAAATAAAAACTTTATTCTCTCCATTTCAACAAGTTGTTTCACAGTAACTGGTCTC
>JANDJT010000199.1:12104788-12120044 GCA_024331685.1 Stegophilus panzeri | reverse complement strand
TAAGATTTCTTAACTTATTGAATGTTATTAATTCATATTAACATTGACTGAATTCTAAAAAAAACCTCCTGTTAGTCGCACATTTACTCACCACAAACAAAAGCATTTCTACTTCATCATTGAACATCAAACTGGTAATATATAATATAAACTTATATATCATTAACTGGATGTGAAATACACTACTCTAGAAATATATTTTTCTGTGCAATATATACTTTTTTTGTCAACTGATTTAAATCTCAAGCAGCACGGCAAAATAATAATAATAATAATAATAATAATAATAATAATAATAATAATAATAGACTCTAAGGCAAAACTCCCGCTTCACTTCTGCATCATCCGGTGTAAAATGTTAGCAGTGCAGAGATTACAAACTGCAGTTTTGTCCTCATTCCACACAAGAGACATCATCTTTACACACAGCATGAAATCAATGTTTTCCCATCCTCTTTTGATTGACAGGATATAATCGGCCCTGATCATCGGATGTTTGTAAACTATCCGTAGCGTGAAAAATTACCTTTATCGGCCGATACCGATTACTGACTGATACATCGGTGCATCTCTACCTATTAACAATAATCAAAATATAAACACAAGAAATTTAGTTTCCCCGAACATGCTTATTTTAGCCGTTTCCTCTGCCACTGTTAGCTCTTAGAAAATATAAATACTTCACCATGAATGTTTTAGTAGTTAAACGGGTTTTTAACCCCCTCAGTGGTGCATTACTGCTGTAATTGTTCTAGCCATTAAATAGGTTGAATTGCTGGATGATTTTGATTGGTCAGTGATGTGATCATGCCGCGTGCACGTGCAGAGCTGGCACTGATTAAGCGGAAACCAAAATTGAGCGCCTCGTGCTTTCTCTATTATTGAGTGGAGGTTAAAGCCACCAATATTTGCCGCATTTTCTGAACTTAAAATTAAGAGGCTTAATTGACAGCCGCAGATATTTTCATTTGGTCATTGAAACTTAAACGGTTTGTAGAAGATGTGGTATCCTTCTCGCCGGCTGGTACCATTATACTTCGAGCCAAACGTGTGCAGATCCGCGGATGTGCCTGCTGCAGTTAAGTGGCCCGTCATACCGTTGGACCAGCACATGTGCTTTGCTATTAATGACATGGTCGGTAAGTTTTCCTGTAGCTAAATTAAAGTCAGATTATTAGCCCAGCGGCCTAGCAGTTAATAAAACCTGGTTGGAAAGCATATTAAGTGCTCAATCCAATTAATTTATGCAGTTACTCTCACTAACTTCTATTTACTCACGAGCCTATTACTTTTTCCACCTAATCATTTATTAGTTTGGTCATCCATTTATTCACACGGCCACTAATGAACATACTAAACATTTTATTAATGTCTTGCATGTATTCCAAGGGTATCAGGAGCATCGCTTGTCTGTTGCAGATGGAAGGAAATTCCTGTTGAGCAAGTAGGTTTTCACTCTTCTCATTCAAGTTTAAAGTGCACACTGCACCTCTGTAGTAAATCTGAAATGCACATATTTGCAGTAGTATATGCATTACAGTTCTTACAGGACCAAATGCACCTTTTCTAGGTCTGTGTATGATCTTGTGAACGTGAGCCACTCTCTGGAGTTGACTGATCCAAAGTTGCTTGGTTGGTATCTCTCTTTACCGGCAGAAGACAGGCAGCTAATACAAGGTATGGACAACATTTCTATTAGCATTTCATATTAAGCACATGAGCAAAAAAATACAAATAAAATTTGTTTGTTTCATGAGATGTGAGTCAAATTATACACCACCTCATTATTTACAGAAGAAGGAGGACTGATTCAGTTTCTGCATAGACATCCCGCTCTTGAAGTATCTAGACATGTTGTTTGTTTAAAGCGTAAGTATACTGGATCAAATTAGTTGGTTTTGAAGTTTATCAGCAAAGCAGATTTTGTGTCCTTATTTAAAAAAAAAAAAAAAAAAAAAAGTGTGTGTGTGTGTATATATAATATAATATAATGATTGATTTACTTTTTTAAGAGCATGTTATAGGAACTCCCCTTCCAGAACCTGATATGTCTTCAAAACTCCATAGGTATGTGTGTGTGTGTGTGTGTGTGTGTGTGTAATATATATATATATATATATATTATTTATTTATTTATTTATTTATTTATTTTTAAAGGTATTTTCTTAAGAAATTGTACATCCTGTGCTGAAATCAGTTATGGGATTTTATTTGCATGTTATTTCCATAACTTTTCTCTAGATCCAGACGGGCTACTTTTTATGGCGTGTCACAGTGTGTAAATTGTCGCACGAGTTGTCCATCTGGTACTAAAAAGTGCAGACGCTGTAGCACGCTGGTCCTAAACACAGAGGAAAATGTTTGCGTATTAGGTAAGAGATGTTTGATATGTTGTCTGCTTCATTTCTCACCCAGATTGCTGTTAAATAAAACTTGTGTCCATGTGTAGAGGAAGAAAAGACACTTCGGTTGCTACCGAACAACGTACGAGAGGAGCTGAATCTCTTAAAAGCCAAAGGAGATCTCGGTGAGGACATGTCAGTGAGGAGTTCTCAGCAGTTTGATAGCCTGCAGAGCACTGCAAATAATTTGTCCGCCACTTGGAGCAACCCTTTAAACAGATTCCAGCAACCAGAGCAGCCAAGGAAGAATTCTAGTGATGGCCAGCTTTTGTGTCAGATGTGGGAGGAAAGTGTGCAGTGTGATGGGAAGGATATCAGAGTGTTGAAGGATCCCTCAGCACAAGCAAGCTTTTTGCTTGGCCGCGAGCTTGAGTTGCAGGGCCCCAGTCAAAATAGTGATGACCAGGTACCTCTGCTATCAGACACCAATTCAGATTTTCCTAATTTAGAAGAGGAGACACTGCCAGAGTATTACAGTTTTAACAGCACTATAATGGGGCACACATCTGCCCAATGGAGTGATGCCACTAATACCTCCACGATGGCCACTAAAGGCAGCACTGAGGCATCTACTGCTGATGAGCCTGTGGCCTGTGATGCAGCGAATGGTATCTTCCCTGATTCTGTGTCCTTCCTCAGCAACTCGTCAGAGTGGACCGATCTCACAGAGGATTGCCAAAATCTTAGTAATGAGGATGACCTGGAATGCGAGACAAAGACAGATGAGTATCATAGTGTGATCGAAGAGGCCTCAAGCTCAGCGGCCTGCATTAATCCCAGCTGGTCAGCATCTGGCCAGTGTACTCGAGAGAGTGAGTTTACATGTGAGGGGTGCATTTCATCTCCCAGCCTAAGCGAGCTAAATGTCAAAACCATAACAGCATGTGAGGTCTCTCCTGTTTCCCTCCGTGTGAGCCAGGCAGTGGATGCCAGCAATGACTTTAGAGCATGTTTTACATCCACAGGGGCAACAGAAATCACTCAGGACCTCTTGGCAATGGTTCATAAAGATGTTTCCACTGACACGGATTCATGTCATGTTAACCAGGAGACTCAGACAACTCAAAGGCCCACTTCTGAGAAATACACCATTACTGAAATCTACATGTCTGACTTGGATGCTCTTTGTGAGGTAATATAGATTACATGCACTATTTATTTTGTGAGCTGTAGTACTTGCTTGCTAAAACTCTCAAATCCCTTCCTTGTCTAGGAATTTGGGAACCTCAGAAAGATGGAAAAAGAGCTAATGCATTTAAAGGATGAAATGGCAAGGTAACTGACTCCACAGGACTGATTCATTTGCCAAAATTACCTCTCATTTTCAGTTCTGAGGCTGCATTGATTGGAAGGCTTTTATGCTCACATTAGTTTCTCATTCATTTATTTATTTATTTTTAATAAGTGAATTTGTTTAGTCAAGTAATGTGCATTTGAGTACTTGTTTACATTTGAAATGTGATTATGGTCCAAGTTAAAATTAAAAGTATCAGAGTTCCATGTTTGTTCTTAGACTGTAGTGGGAAGATGATTCTCAAAATATTTTGAGTAAATTTTAATATCTGCTTGTATAAACAAAGCTTAAATGGTTTGAAATGCATAATCCAGATCTGGTCCTGGCACTGCTGGAGGGCCCAGGAGTGAACAACAGAAGAGTCACTGTGGATGTGGTGCCGTACCACGTGCTCGATTGGCTGAGCTGCGTCTACTGGCTCTGCAGTTTGCCATGTGCCAGCAACATTGCTGGAGGCGCTTCTACACATCACCACAGGGTGAAACTTCACTTCATGGGTAAAAGACAGTGATGTCAAGATTCAGACCAAACAAAATTATTATTATTATTATTATTATTATTATTATTATTATTATTTTTTATTTTTTATTTTTTTTAAAGTGTTCCTGTCTTCATGCAGAACTGAAGCACTGCTTGATGCAATGTCACAGACCCTGAAGAGCCTGGAGGACAGTTACCTCAAGATGAAGATGATGATCCTAGAAGGGGTTCCTCTGGATAATCTCAAGCCTCTGTCTGTAGACACCAAGAGTTTAACAGCTGCAACGTGCTACAGGCCGTCTTTGGTATGCAGGTCGTGCGTGGCTAAAGAGAAGCACCAAAGGAAGCATTTACTTTTAGTATCACAGTTTGATCAACATTTTTTGTTTCTTTTTCAGATTTATGAGGCTTTTTTAGGTGATAGCCAGCCTGAGTTCTCATTCAAGTAAGTGTAATCCATTCTTGAGATTAAATCAACGATTTCAATTACCTGTGAAATTTGGAATTATCATGCTATTTTTTTTTTTTTTTTTATATTTTTTGTTAATTGTGACTGTCAAAGGCCCAGTGGTCTTGAAGATGAGGGCCAGACTAACCAAGCTGATGAGGTGTTGAACATAAACCCCGCAGACAGAGGACACTTCAACAAGAATACAACAGCTCATTGGGTATATATTTGTATGTGTGTTTGTACGAAGTGTTTATTTTTTAAAAATCAAAGTTTGGTCAGGATTTATGAACAGACATTTCCAACCAAAGCATTAGTACAGACTTCAACATGAGATGCAACAGTAAGACATGCTGGTAACTGAGCGGATTTATATGAGGAGGAGGTCTATGAAAGTTTCAGTCCTTGGTGCTGATTTTCCTTTTTTCCCCTGTTTGTGGACAAAACTGAAGCATGATTCTGCCACATCGTCTAAAACTGCCAGCAGTAAGAGACCTAGAGGAGGCATGCCTGGTTCCAGCCAGCAACCAGGAGTCTCTACTGACGCCAAGCCTGGTAAGAAGCATCACCCTTTGTGGCTGATGTATACATTCACTGAGCACTTTATTGGGAACACCTTTATGCCTACTCATTCATGCAATTATCTAATCAGCTAATCATGTGGCAGCAGTGCATAAAATCATGCAGATATGGGCCAGCAGATTCGAGTAATGTTCACATCAAGATCCACTTCTGTCAAACAAGAAAAGAAAGCTGAAGCTTCAGTGGGCACAGGCTCACAAAAACTGGATAGTTGGAGACCGTAAAATGTAGCCTGGTCTGATTAATTTGGTAGGGTCATATTTGGTGCCAACAGCATGAATCTGTGGACCCAACATGTTTTGTGTCAACAGTCTAGGCTGGTGGAGGTGGTGTAATGTGTGGGGAATGGTGTTTGGGGTTTTTTTGGGGGTTTTTTCTTGGCACACTTTGGGCTTGTTAATACCAATGCTTGACTGCCACAGCCTATTTGAGTATTGTTGCTGACCATGTGCATCTCTTCATGGCTAAAATCTAATGGCTACTTCCAGCATGATAATGTACCATGTCACAAAACAAGTCATCTCAAACTGGCTTCATGAACATGACAATGAGTTCAGTGTTCTTCAATGGCCTTCCCAGTCAGCGGATCTGAATCCAATAGAACATCTTCGGGGTGGCTGTGGCTCAGGTAGTAGAGCGGGTTGTCCACTAATCGTAGGGTTGGCAGTTTGATTCCTGGCCCACATGACTGCACATGCTGAAGTGTTCTTGGGCAAGACACTGGTGTGTGAATGGGTGAAATGAGACACAGTGTAAAGCGCTATATAAGTGCAGACCATTTATGTGAGGGAGAATCGCAGCATGAAACTGCACCTGAAAAATCTACAGGAATTGTGTGATGCAGTCATGTCAACATGGACCAGAATCTCAAACTAATTTATACTAACACGTAATGTTCCTAATAAAGTGTTTGAGTGTAAATTCTAGTTTTAGCTCTGGAACGGTGTTTAAGGTTCTCTGGTGCCAGTGTGGATTCTTAAGTCCTTTTTATATACACACTTCTTAAGGTGCACCCAAAGAACTCCACAGCAGTGATGACTGGTTTGATGCAGAGGAAGAGCTTGGATGTGACCGTCAGAGTTGTAAAGAAGACCAACAAACAGGGCGGGGAGATGGAGGGAACTCAAAGAAGGAACAAAAAGGTTGTAGTAGTTGTTTAAACAATTGATATGAAACGTTCGGGGGTTTTTTTTTTTGTTTTGTTTTCCATTATTGTTTGAAAGCAACCCTAATGTACTTCATTTGTGTTTTGTTGTAGTGGATGCAAACCGAAAGAAAGATCAATGTTTCTTGCTTTGTGTCTCAAACTTGCCAAACAGTGTTACTGAGGTGAGAATGAACATGACTTACTTAAATTTCCCATGTCATGTATGACAGCATGTGAGTGTAAGTCATCAGGATTATCTCCAGATGGCAGCATAACTCTAAACTATTTACTGATTGTAGCATGATCTGCTGCTTTGGTTTGCGAAGTACCATGCCAGTCAAGTGTCCCTTTCCAAATTTAGTAATGGGTAAGGCTTTATAATATTTTTAAATGTCATGTCATTTTATCAACATAAAGGAGTAGTGATTGTTATATTCTAACTTTGTATAAGCAACACATGATTGGCATTCGTTGGACATTTAATCTTAGTCAGGTTTGTGTGTCTTCCATGGTTGTGCTTCTTTAGGGCTGCAATAGTGAGTGTGAGAAACCCCAAGGATGCAGAGGCTGCAGTAAGAGAGATGAATGGCCGATCCATTCAAGGCCATACTCTCCATGTGGAACACATCAAGTCTCCCACAGATAGTCAGGCCACCATCAAAGAGTCCTGCGTTCAACTTGCCCCAGCTGCCCTTAAAGCAGGGTCTGTAAGAGAAGGGCCGATCACGCATAGTTCAAATAATAACGTTCATGACTCCAGAGTGAGTATAACCCAGCAGACACTTTCAAAGATGAGAGAAAACAAGGCTCTATATTACCACAGTGCATTAATTTCTGTCTTATCTTTAAATTACTTAAGTCCCCTGGAGAGGTTAACTCTGTTTTTGTTCCATTTTAATTATTTCTAAGCCATTCCGCTGCAGTCTGGATAAGCTTACCAACATATGCCCTACACCCACTGCATCTGGTACTTGTGTGCCACAGCACTATGGCACCATGGGCAGCTTCGACACAATCATGGCCCAGTTATCAGAGCTCCACCCCAAAATGGGCAGACAGCAGATTGTCAGTGCTTTGCTGGAGCTGAGGGCAAAGCATCATGGTGTCCTCAGTGGCCTGCCCCTCAGAGAAATAGTGGATATGACTTCTGAACTTCTCACTTACTCCACCCCAGACTAAGCAAGACAAAGGTCACATTCTTTATTGGTGTATGTCTCTTATTTGTGTTGGTTTGGTTCTTTTAGGGATTTAATAGGCACTTCTGGTTCTTTTAGTAGCCTTGTTTGTTTGAGGGCCTCCCCCACGTATTGTTGCAAGGTAAAATTTCTATTTTGAGAAAACTTGTGTTGAGGGGAAAGAAAGTGTGCAAATTGTTACTTTTTATGGTTGGTTTACCCAGTTAGAATTCAATGGTAGAAAATGGTCTGTTCATTGTACAGTTGAGTGTCAGTTTATTAGGAACACCTAGCTTGCACTTCGACTAATTGGCCCTTCTCATCAAGTATACCTAAACATACAAGTCTGTGCCGTACAAGTAAGTTTCTGTTCAGTTTTTCAACCACTGTCATTGACTGACAGGAGAGAGGACACAATATACAAATAACTTCTGATTGGCTACACTCAGTAATTATACATGGTAATCTGTTATCTTGTAGGTGTACCTACAAAAAAGGTAATAAAATAAGGTATGCATACCTAATTAACTGGCAGCCCTCTGTGTTTAGTTTTCAGCACTATGTATATAGTTGGCCAGAAAGTTGAATATGACAACTGCTTTGCTTTTGAAAAGCAAAACCAATTTCCTTATGTTCTGTTCAGTAAAGACATTCTGTGCCTGAAATCTAACTGTGATGTGATTTTTTTTTTTTTTCCCCCCTCCCTGAACAATTTCACTCCTGCTTATCTATGGTGCTGACTTCTCATTGCATAACTAACCTGCCATTTCTAGGGTGAGAATTTGCAAACAGGGATAATGGGGGGGGAGAATATGTGAAAATTGATTGTTGGACTTTAAACCCATGGAGCACTTTATTAGGAACACTACACTAATACTGGGTAGAGCCTCTCTTTGATCTGAACACAGCTCCAATTCTTTGTGGCATGGATTCTCAGATCCGGCCCACATACGGTGTGGAATGATGGCAGTTGGGTGGTCTCCTGTTTGCCAGATTTGGGCCACAAGCAAGCCATAGCAATGCTGCATGTGTCACATGATGTTTGAGCTATATTCACTATTTACCACATGGGCCACTTTAGAGTCACATCCAGATTACACATTGTCGTGAGCACCACATCTTTGCCTAAAATGGCCCACTTGTGATTTGGGATAGGTGGGCCACTTCAGGCTTATATCCACTTTGTCTGGGCCAAAAGAAGGCCAGCAGTCCTGCATCACTGCCTGAAGTGGCCCACATGTCGATGCTGTCTGGAATGCTGACATCATGTGCTTCTTGCTGATTTTTCAGGTACAACTTGGTGCTGCTAATTTTCTCTTCTACTACATCCCAAAGGTGTTCAATTCAGATGCGGTGACTGAGAATGCCACAGAAGAACATTGACCTCTTTAGCATGTTCATGAAACCAGTTTGAGATGACTTGCTTTGTGCTATGGTGCATTATCATGCTGGAGGTAGCCATAAGTAGATGGGTAAATTGTAGCCAAGAAGGGAGGCGCAGGGTCGGCAACAATACTCAAATCTCCCAGGAAATCAACAGTTATGGATATACTCAACCCAGCCCAATCATGCCACTGTCAATATCCCTGAGATCATGTTTCCCCGATCTGCTGGTTGATGTGAACATTACCTGAAGCTGCTGGCCTGTATCTGCATGATTTTATATGCAGCAGTTCTGCCACATGATTGGCTGACTACATAACTGCATTAATGAGTAGGTGTAGAGGTGTGCCTAATAAAGTGCTCAGTGAGTCTAGGTCCTGTTTAATTACAGGATTTAGAAAGATTGAGAGAGTATAAAGTAACAAGACAAGACCAAGCAAAAGAAGAGGAATAGAAAAGAGCAGCGTAATACAGGTTCTAGTGTTTTAGAGGAAAAAGGCATCGGTACTAAATGGAACTGATGTCATTTAAATGTTCCTTACCAGGCATGGAGCCTAAATATGGGTCAGCTGCTGGTACAGTTGTCCCTTGAAACTGCACCATCTGATGAATGTAAAGCAAGCAGTAATACAGTGTGGTGTGGTGTGGTGTAGGAATTAACAGGAAAATACTGACGTGTTCTACCTGGACAGATGGGATGCAGTAATAGTGGCCCTGCTGCTCCTGGTGGGACAGGGTGTGGCAGTTAAAACTATGAAATAACATGTATGAAAGTATGTAGTAACCAAGAAAAGAATTAAACTAATAATAATAATAATAATAATAATAATAAAAAAAAAAATCTTAATAGTTTTGATAAATCTTTGGATGCTCTTGGTATCTTCACTTGTAATTTAATTTCTGGGTCTTTTTAGTGGGTGGTTTTCAGTCTGGCCAGCAGAGGGCGACAAACACCAGGATACGTTTCCCCCCCCCCCCAGCTCTTCCTTTACAAATGAATGTGAAGTGTAATTTAGTGACCCAAATAACTAGGTTATATTATTTCTAGAGTTCAGAGGTGTGTATTTAAAGCATTTATATACAGTATACACAAATCAGCTACAGTCTGTAACTGTGTGTGTATATAATATGAATATGATACACATGCAAAATACTCATAAATAAACATAGTAATCTGTCTAAAGAAATTGCCCACAAGACCAGCACTGATCATCAGCTTGAAACATGCATGTGGAAACTTTTGGGTCATACACTATGGCTAGAAGTATGTGGACATCTGACCATTACACCCAAAGGTGTGAACTGTCACCACAAAGTTCTAAGCACTCAGTTGTGTTTGTATGCTCTTAGCATTAAGATTTCCATTCACTGGAACTAAAGGACCCAAACCTGTTTTATCATGACAGTGCCCCTGTGCATAAAGAAAGGTCTATGAAGATATGGTTTGCCAAGGTTGGAGTGGTCAGAGCCCTGACCTAAACCCTACTGAACACCTTTGGGATGAACTGGAATGCCAACTGCACCCCAGACTTCCTCAACTTGACATCAGTGCCCGACATCACTAATGTGCTTGTGGTAGAATGAGCACAAATACCCACAGCCACACTCCCAAATCTAGTGCAAAGCCTTACCAGAAGACTGGAGGTTATCATAACAGTAAAGGGAGGACCAATTATGTGTGGATGCCTGTTTTTTTGGTATGGGTGTGATGATCAGGTGTCCACTTTCTTTTGGCCATATAGCACTTTCTTTTGTGAAGAGTTGACTGTCTTTGTGAAGCTGAATTTTAGGCTGTGTATAGTTTCTCTAATAATTAGTTGCTTATTGTAGTACAACTAAAATTTTTAATGGTTGGGTGGTTCATTTAGGATGCCGGAGCTTTTATGGTCTCCTATGTGGACTGTAAGCTGTAAGTGAGAGGTTGTGAAATAATGGTCAAATTGAGTACTCATTTCAACAGGAAATTTTGTCGCTTCGCTGGGCCATTTAGCCACTGGTTGCTCATTAGCATCCACTGTTGGTTGTAGTCTGTGGACAAAATGAGCTTTAACCCAATGAACAGTAGAGATAAGTGCATTACTGCATGTTGGAGAAACTCCAAATAGGATGGACACAACTGGACATATGGACATAACACCAAATTGAAGTACATAACTCCAAATGGGATGGGCATAACTACAACCCAAAATTCCGAAAAAGCTGGGACAGTATGGAAAATACAAAAAAATCGTCTAAAAAATTCACTCCATCCTGTACTATATTGAAAATGGACCACAAAACATGATTCCACTGTGCTACTGTCCATCTCAGATGAGACCGAGCCCAGAGAAGTCGGCGATGATTCTGTACAGTGTTGATGTATGGATTCTGCTCTGCATAGTAAAGCTTTAACTTCCATCTGTGGATGCAGCGGCGAATGGTGTTGACTGGCAAAGGTTTACCAAAGTATTCCTGAGCCCATGTCACGATATCCATTACAGACTCATGACGATTTTTAAGACAGTGACGTCTGAGGGATCGGTGATAATGCACATTCAGAGATGGTTTTCAACCTTGCCCTTTATGCACCGAGATTTGACCGGATTCTTCTAATCTTTTAATTATATTGTACACTGTAGAAGGTGAAATGCCCAAAAATCCTACCAATTTGTTTTTTCGGGAATGTTGTTCTCAGAGTGTTGGATTATTCACTGATGCATCTGTTGGCAGATGGGCGAGCCTTGACCCATCCTTGCTCTGGAAGGACTAGGCCTTTTTTGGAGGCTCCTTATATACTATGATTAGACGATTGTCTCGCCTGTTTCGTATCACCTTCCTATTTCAACTTGTCACATTGCTACTAGTCCTAAATTCCACCTGTCCCAACCTTTTTGGAATATGTTGCATGCATCAATTTCAAAATAAACGTTTACCTTCAAAAAAAACACTATGCACTGGATTAGGTAAAACATCAAATACCTTGTCTTTCACATGTATTTAAACAAAAAATGTATAAAGTACATTTACAAATTACTCTTCTTTGTTTTTATTAGCATTTTCCATACTGTCCCAACTTTTTCAGAATTGGGGTTGTACAAATGGAAGGGACGTAACTCCAAATGAAAGGGACATAACTCAGCTATTGGTTTTTAAGAAGTCTGGTGGGTTTTCTGTGGGTATTTGTGATGCTAGGTTGTGTATTACACTCATTTTTAGTGGAACAGAATTATCTGATGATAAAATTTTAAATTGTGGTTTTTTTAAATTTTTTTTTTTATATGCATTCAATACATGGAGTAAATTCACTTCTTTTTTTTTTTTAAATAATCAAATATGTATAGTTAAACAGGCTAGATCTTGGTTTGAGCCACATCATAGTCTAATGTAATTCATTCATCATAAAATGTAACGTGCTTAAAAGTCTAAAAATATGTTTGCGTGAAAACTGAAATAAACTTTGTGCTCTAATCTGTGAACATTTACACCAGCCGAACAGACAGATTTGCTCATTTTCAGAAATGTTAAGTGTAATCTGTCAGACTGGGTCTGAGCTCCACAAATATTTGGTTCTATTCTCATGTGTTCATTAGAAAGAGAAAACAGTTTTCATATAATTTAATTATTTAGCCTCAGAAAATAAATTTAAATTATTTATAATTCGAATAATAACTCCAATGATAACATGTTGTTTTAAGTTTGAGAAATGCCTGCCTTGTGATACCTTACTCTTACCCAGACGTGCACAATGCAGGAAATTGTTGTCCCATCCAGGGCCATTTTCTGCCAGAATGACATCTTGGTAGCCTTCCTGATCAACATTTTATTTGTCCTTTCACTTTTCACTTACAGTGGTGCTTCAAGGTTTGTGAACCCTTTAGAATTTTCTATATATCTGCATACGTATGTCCTTTATAAAGGATAAATAAACCATAAATAAGTCCTAAAAGTAGACAAATAGAACCCAATTAAATAATTGAGACAAAATATTATACTTTGGTCTTTTTACTTATTAAGAAAAATGATTCAATATTACATATCTGTGAGTGGCAAAAGTTTGTGAACCTCTAGGATTAGCAGTTAATTTGAAGGTGAAATTAGAGTCAGGTATTTTCAATCAATGGGATGACAATGAGGTGTGCGCCCTGTTTTATTTAAAGAACAGGGCTCTGTCAAAGTCTGAACATCACAACACATGTTTGTGAGAGTGTATCATGGCATGAACAAAGGAGATTTCTAAGAACCTCAGAAAAAGAATTGTTGCTCATCAGGTTGGAAAAGGTAACAAAACCATCTCTATAGCGTTTGGACTGCACCAATCCAGTCAGACCGATTGTGTACAAATGGAGGAAATTTAAGGCCATTGTTACCTTATCCAGGAGTAGTTGACCGACAACGATCACTCCAAGAGCAAGATGAGTAATAGCCTGCAAGGTCACAAAGGAACCCAGGGTAACTTCTAAGCAACTAAAGGCCTCTCACAGTGGCTAATGTTAATGTTCATGAGTCCACCATCAGGAGAACACTGAACAACAATGGTGTGCATAGAAGGGTTGCAAGGAGAAAAAACACTGCTCTCAAAAAGAACATTGCTGCCCATTTGCAGTTTCCTAAAGATTACATGGACAAGACAGAAGGCTACTGTTGATGAATGAGACCAAAATAGAACATTTTGGTTTAAATGAGAAGCATTATGTTTGCAGAAAGGAAAACACTGCATTCCAGCATAAGAACCTTTATCCCATCTGTGAAACATGGTGGTTGTAGTGTCATGGTTTGTCGGTTTTGCTGCATCTGGGTCAGGACGGCTTGCCATCATTGATGAAACAATGAATTCTGAATTATACCAGCGAATTGTAAAGGAAAATATCAGGACGTCTGACCATGAACTGAATCTCAAGAGAAAGTGGGTCATGCAGCAAGACAACGACCCTAAGCACACAAGTCGTTGTATCAAAGAAAGAAGAATAAAGTTAATGTTTTGGAATGGCCAAGTCAAAGTCCTGACCTTAATCCAATAGTAATGTTATGGAAGGAACTGAAGCAAGCAGTTCATGTGAGGAAACCCACCAACATCCCAGAGATGAAGCTGTTCTGTACTGAGAAATGGGCTAAAATTCCTCCAAGCCGATGTGCAGGACTGATCAACAGTTACCGGAAACATTTAGTTGCAGTTATTGCTGCACAAGGGGGTCACACCAGATACTGAATGCAAAGGTTCACATACTTTTGCCACTCACAGATATGCAATATTGGATCCCTCAATAAACAAATGACCAAGTATATTTTTTGTCTTATTTGTGTAATTGGGTTCTCTTTATCTACTTTTAGGACTTGTGTGAAAATGATGTTTTAGGTCATATTTTTGCAGAATTATAGAAATTTTTTAAATAAACTTTCAAGCGCCATTGTATTTTTCTTAATTAACAACTGTTCATCACTTCAATTTTGTTGGTCGTGAATTCACATAAAAATTGAAAAGCTCTGGCACGATTTGCTGTACATTTGGTTGAACACCAGAAAAAATGATCACTGCGATTTGAAGTGTAGGACTTTTATATTTTCTGAATATAAACTATTGTTTAGATTAAAATGTCAACGTTTCATAGCCCTAGGTAGTTAAGGCCATGAGTTTTCCATAATATGTCTGGTATTTTATTATTCAGCACAATAAAAACAGTTAGAACTAATTGCTAACCTGAGTTATACAGTTATCTACAGTAGCTATCTAAGCTAAAACAACAAAACACGACATAAAGCATCAAAACTGAGCAGTGATACGCAAACCCTAACCCTAAGTTTTATTCTTTATACATTTGAATGTCATAAATGTCAGCCAGATATTCAGTTTAGTTCAGTTTACGATAGACTAGCTGTAACAAAGCGCCGCAGCAGCCTACTTAGGCTACATATACATTCGAGTTAGACCAGGAAGAAAGCTTTTAACAACATGCCGCAATTTTGTGAAACAAAAGTTACTAGTGGTATGCTTTAAGTGTAATAAATAAATAAACAAATAAATAAGTGAGGTGTTAAAAACAGTGTGATCTGCATTCACTTCTGTGATTTCGCAACAAAGGCAAATAAGCGTGACACTCAACAGGTATACAATACCACTTCCAATATTACTGCTGCAGCTGTGGCTTTTGTGCACGTTTAATGAGGCTCACGTGTCCGCCGACTCCACGCGGAAATAATCTCTGCTTTCGAATTTAACAGTTGGCTCAAATCCAAATCACTTCCTGTAGGACATCTAGTGCACTAGTTGTAAAAGTGGTTGGCTGCGTTGGTCGTAGGTGGCGTGGCCTAGTGTGAAACAGACCTGAATTTTAGTTTTAGCTATGCTTACATTTCCTACCTAGTATATAT
>JANDJT010000199.1:12072993-12104773 GCA_024331685.1 Stegophilus panzeri | reverse complement strand
TTTTTAAGGCTACATGAAGAACTAAATACAGTCAGGTCAGTAATCAAGGGTATTGCAGTAATATAACTATAAAATGTTGTATCCTGACCCCAGATTATAATTTTAAAAAACTCCTATAATGTAACAAACGCAGTGGAGAGATTGACACGGCGCTGTGGTTAAACGTGAGCGCCTCCTCTCTAGTGGGCGGAGTTAATGAAACTCCATCTTCAAACTTCTGCAGTGAAAACAGTCGGAGACTTGGATCTGTATTTCACTGACGATACTTTCTTTCTTTCTTTTCTTTCTTTTCTTTTTAAAAAAAGAAGCACTTGTTGTGTTCAGGATGTGTTTTGCACGTGTTTCTGAAAGTGACACGCAGTTCATGTCGTTTATTTAACCCTAATGGAAATGCCCGACGGGAAAGCGATGAGCCGATCTGGATTAAACCCTGTGCATTACAAAGAGCAGTTTCTCCGCGGGTTTGTTCAGAGAGAACTCGCCACTTTGTTAGATCTGGGATGGACCGAGAGAGGAGTTCTCCACTAAGTCATCTAAGGGATAACGATTACTGTTGGTGAAGCCAGTTTGCTTCAGATTTTACTAAGAGGTCGCCGCCTTTCTCGACCTTTACAGCCATCATGTGGAGTTTTCGGCTTTGTGGCCACCTCGCAGTTCTTGTAGCCGGCATTATACTGCACATCTGTAGTCACACAGCCAGAGGTGAGAGCTTTCCTCATTTTGAGATGATTTAGGTGCCCACTTGCATTTTGTATCTATTTGAAAGAGTATCTCTAACCTCATGTCTGCTTATGCTTATAACAAATATTTGTGTATATGTAAGGGCTCGTTAGATGTGTGTAACGTCTTCATGTTTTTTTCCGTGGTGTAGGTCTTAATGTATGTGTCAGTGGCAGTGCCACATCGTGTGAAGAATGTCTACTGCTTCACCCGAGCTGCGCCTGGTGCGCCCAAGAGGTAAACAACCAAATGACACAAAGTTCACGTTATAATGATTCACTTGTAGTAGCCTATAGATACACACTCACTCAGGAGGGGTAAAAAAGAAGTACTAACTTGTTCCTTGGGTGATACAGTCTAGAACAGGGGTTCTCAAACTTTCAGTCATGAACCCCTTTAACTGTGATATACACTTCACAAACCTGTTCCAAATATGATTGAACTACTCAAATATTAGGCTTGTTATTCAAATATGTACACACATTGTAGTGCTATTTATTGCATGCATAGAGCTTTTAATTCCGCTTGAAATGTCCACAGAGCAAACACAGGTTTGAACCAAGTTGACATTATTTATAAAATACTCGTTTTTGAGTTATCGCGGTTTCGATTCAATCCATCCATGTCAAGTGCCCAGTCAAAGAGGTGTATATAATAACTGTAAAACTCTAATAAATATAACAGCTTTGATAATGATGGGCTGTGATTTCTGCCACTGTAACAAAGTAAAAGTGACAGACCGCCTGCTTTGAGTTCCTGGAACCCACTTTGACATCCACTGCTCTACAGGACATGTTTTGTATCTGTAGTATGTATGTTTTAAATGGTAACATGAACATAGTGTACATTTTCAAATGATTTAAAGTATATTGTTGAAACTTAAGGCTTACTGATGTACCTTTTTTTTTTTTTTAAATTAGCTTTTACAGTAAAACTGTAAAGGTACATTTCATACACATTTCTAGGTAAAATATACTCACTAAAGGTACAAAACATGGATGCTAGAGGGTACCAGTCTAGTGACAAGAAAGGTACAGTTTGGTAGACTATATAGACGAGTGTATGGATGGTTGTACAACATACTGATAACAGATTTTAGTCATTAGCATGATATTACTTGTATAAGAAGATACTAGTGTATGTGTGAGTTCAGTATGCAAATGAGATGTCAAAGCAGTCGTTACATGTTGTATTCTATGCTGTGAGTATTCTCTGTTTTTTTTTTTTTTTTTTCTTTGTTGTTGTTGTAGTTTTGACTGACATTCGCATTAGCACAATTTTTAGGTATATTTCAAAGCATACTGCCCTCACGGTATGTTGCACCAGAATCACATTACTAGAGATGCAATGAGCTGTCACTGAATGGAGATTGTCTTAAAACCCAATGCAATCTCGCCTCTGATGTTTCTAAGTACCTGGCAACAGAAGCTTGCAAAGATTGGTTACTAACATATCAGCGCTGGATCAGTATTGGGTCTCAGCCAAGTTCTGATATGCCTCCTGCCGAAACAGCTGAACTAAAATGATTGAAATTCTTTGAGCTTCTGAAGCTGATGCACAAGAATTAGTGTTTTTTCATAGGCATTGATGCAGCAGTGCTTAGTGGCTGTTCAGAAGCTGTCATTAAGCCTGTTCTACCCCATACCTTCTCCCTGCAGCAGGACCAACTAACGGCTGTGTTGTTTTTTAGAACTTTGGAAGGGGAAGGACATTCATGTCACAATGTGATTTGAGCCAGAACTTGCTGAAAAGGGGCTGCAAGGCTCGTTATATTGAAAACCCAAGGAGTTTCAGTTTCATCCTCAAGAACAAACCCTTGAGCTCCAAAGGCTCAATGTCTGCCCAGTATGATGTCATCCAGATCCAGCCACAGAAGATTTCACTCAGTCTAAGGCCGGGTATGGTTTTTGTGTGCAAGTATGGATGGATACGGGATTTGTCAAATGTCTTAACGTGTATACTTGATGGAATATCACTACTTGGAGACACTGATCAGTGTGTGTGTTTTAAACTTACTCAGGTCATCAGACCTCGTTTGAGGTGCAGGTTCGCCCCGTTGAGGATTATCCTGTTGACCTGTACTACCTGATGGACCTCTCGCTGTCCATGAAGGACGACCTGGATACCATTCGCAACCTGGGAACAAAACTGGCTGAAGAGATGAAGAAGCTCACTAGTAACTTCCGTCTAGCTTTTGGGACGTTTGTGGATAAGAACTTGTCTCCTTTTTCATACACCGCTCCCAAGTATAAGGAGAACCCCTGTAACGGGTAAGCAAAAAAGCCTTCATGCGGCAGCACAAGCTTCTCTGTAAAGTTTAAAGCTATTCTTTTGTAGTGCTTTGTGATTAAGTAGTGTTGTCTTGTCTTCCCTTATGCTTACATGTGATAAGCAAGAACTTAACCCAATTAACAAAGTGGGTGTGCTGTAGATTCCCTCTAACTTGCTATTGAAATGTATCCGTTTCAAAGGAATGCAATAGGACTATTATTATTGCACTTATAGCTTTTGCTTGATACTGGTCAGTGGTTTAGGTGGAGCTATATGAATATAATTCAGCACTGCAATCACTTGCATTTAAATACCTTCTCACTTTATATACAATGTCTAATACCAGCGTTCAGTTATTGATGGATTCCATTTCCTTCGCAGTAGACCACAAGATCTACTTTCCTGCCATTGTGAAACTTAAAACAGGAAGTAATATGATAAATTCAACCAATTACATAATTCCATGTCTAGTTGTGGAAGTGGGTTGTTTCTGACATGGTGTAGACGGCACCTGAGTTCACTTGAAGCAAACCTCAGAACATCATTTTTCAAGAAAACCAGCTGTCTGTCCTCACGATCAGGGCTGAGTTAGAATATAGCAACTAAAAATTTTTGAAGGTCCAGTTACACAAAATTCCTTACTTACAAAAGTGAGGATAAACAGCTAACATGACTGAATGGGGACAACACTTACCTTTAAATGCTTAATCATTAGTGGTTAGCTATTCAAGCAGATATCCAAAGTTTAATAGTGGCACACTCACCAGAGGAATTATCAGTTTGAAGCTTGAAGCAAGGAAAACAAACATATACTTCTCTGTCCATTTGTCCTTAAACATTCTGTTTTCATAATTTGTTCATTTGTTGAAGTCAAGCCATGTCATAAATTCACTAATCAGACAAGACAGGGTAAAGATGTGTAATAAATTGAAAATCTGTGACAATTCTTCTCTTTCTGATCAGCTTGCCTACAGCTAAAATGTATATAAATGCATTGGATCTGCCTCAACAGAAGCCTGCTATAGAAGCCAAGGTGGTTCATATTTAGAAAATTCTGAACTATGTCTATTTTGCCGTACCTTGAATGGCTCTGCTACAATTTTATTTTTGTTTGGTCCACTAAAATACTTTGCTGGGTCTGTAGCAGACTGCAGTCTACCAGTTGATTTGCCACTGGAATACAGCTTTCACACTTGTCCAAATGTGCAATGTGCACCACTTGGTGTGGTGTGAAAATGTTCTAGAATTTACGCCTATAACTAAATGTGTTTGTTAGTAGAAATAAATGATGTAGACTAAACCTGTCACTTGATCACTGTTACATTCAGATTATTTTTGTGCAATGTCAGCATGGAACGATCTTATTCTTATAGCCATTTAAAAAAATGTATACAGTATTAAGTATGTATTAAGATGATGGGCTTTTAAATACACATATTTCCCAAATAGCACAATGCAGTGACCCAGGAAAGCAGCCAGACTGCACATTTGGCCCTGAGGGGCAATTACATTATTGCCAACATGCATCAGTGCCCATGTAGGTTAGTCCTCTATTGTGTTCAGTTGTGGGTGGCACTTAGTGTTTTGCCCATAACACACCTCTGCCCAGTATAATAGTGACTCAGTGTAAATATATTTAACTACACCTTTGTTAAAACCCATCTCTGTGCTTAGAATATAGTTGAACTAAAAAATCTACAGTATATACCACCTCATACATGGTAAAAGTACTGAAATTCTTTTCTCAAGTAAAAGTACAATTATTAATCTGAAGAAATGCATTAGAAGAACTACAACTTCTTCTTTGCTCAAGTTAAAGCAGAAATCCATAAACTCTTAAATTTCCTAAAAAAAACTGAAAGGAAATTGGTAAAGATTCCGTCAAGAAAAAGACTCCTGCTTCAAATCCCACATTGATTATAGTTACTGATGGTAAATCAGTGCCCTGTTCACCAAGGAACCCAAAAAATGTCGAAAAACATTAGCTAAGGCTAACCAACAGCTTCATTCCTAATCTCTCAAATATTAGCTAGCATGATGATAAATTAGCTAGCTACCTTGATAAATGTAAAGTATACATGGCAACAAACAGAGTACAGTATTAGGTTTTAGGTCTCATTCTAGCTTTTATAGTACATGTTTTAGTTACATGTTTTTAGGAATTTAAATATACTCTGAAACTGTCTGATGCTAAAAAGTAATTTAAAAAAAATTAATATAAAGAAATATACTGATTCAGTGAGTAGAAAGTAGGGATTTTTCTTTAGATCTGTAGAACTTGTGTAAAGTACATGCACTTAAAAATCAGACTTGAGTACAGGAACAAAGTAACTGTACATTGTTACCTTATACTTCTGGCATACAGGAAAAATAGTGGAAAGTGTGTGAAATCTTTATGTTAAAGATGAAACATCATAATAAATGGATTATTCAGGAATCCTTGGTAATGAAACCTTTTCCTGGGGTTTCTTGATTCCTTTGCAGATACAAGCCATTCCCAAACTGTGTCCCCTCTTTTGGGTTCCGTAATCACTTATCTCTGACTGACAAAGTGGACCGTTTTAATGAGGAGGTGCAGAAGCAGGTGGTGTCACGGAACAGGGACGCGCCTGAGGGTGGATTTGATGCTATTTTACAGGCTGCCGTCTGCAAGGTCAGTTATCTGTCATGACGGACATTCTGTCCCTCTGTCTCCCTAGAGTATTTACACACTGAATCATATCCTAGCCCTAAAAGCCAAGTAGTGATTGTACACGTGATTTGTGCAAACCTTGTTGGAAGAGTGAAGGTTAAAAGAATTGTTTGGTCTATGTGGGAGTCGTTCACTCCTATTCGTTTGTGATATTGGGTTGCGCTGCACAGTCACTTATTTCTCTCCCTGGTAAAAAGGTCAGGTTTGTGTAGCTCTGTGAACAATGACTACATTTTGCCTTTTGTTTGTATGTTCATGTCATCATTTGACCAAAGCACATGTTATTTGTCCCTTTTGTTTTTGTTCAATACTATGTCTTTTTTTTTTTTTTTTTTTTTTTTTTTTATTCATTATTTTTGATAAAAGTGGTAAAAATGGCACAGTTAAATAGGTGGCTGTTTTCTTTTGTATTTATATAACTTGCTTAATATTTTTGTTTACATAGCAAATTTTAAGAGGTTTAAAAGGCTGTGTCATGTACACAATAACATGTTTCTTGTATTTTTTTATATATGTATTTTTTTTTTACATCTGAATCTTTCTTATAGTTCTTATGATTTGTCTGTTCATTCTTTGTAATTTGCTGAAAAAACAGATCAGAGTAGGGTCTAAAACTACTTTCTTTTCATTTTCTGCTAGGAGAGAATTGGTTGGAGGAAGGAGGCCTATCATCTGCTGGTCTTTGCTACAGATGATGTACCCCACCTGGCTTTGGATGGCAAACTGGCAGGCCTCGTTCAGCCTCATGATGGACAGTGCCACCTGAATGATGAAAACGAGTACAGTGCTTCAACCAAGATGGTAGGAGGTGCCTCATTTTAAAATTCGAGCATAATTGCTTAAATCTGGTGAACCAAATGGCAGTAAAACATCTGTGCTGTACGGTTTTTCGTGGGCACATATGAACACCACTTGTTGAATTAGACTTTCACTCTTGCTGGCTTACTCTCCAGCTGGGATCGGAATTATTTTATTAGATGCACATTTAATGCCCCATCACTTTCCTTGTTCACTATAAATGCTTGAGGTAAAGGGACAAGTTCGCTTGAAAAGTTATTTTCAGTTCTCAAGTGAGGCCTGTGGTGTGCTAGGGAGTGGTGCAGAGAAAATTGACTGACCAGTGGAAGATCACTTTAGTTTATTTTAACTACTACAAATCCCGAAATTACCGTTTAATGCATCTGAAGGATAGTAGTCTTCACTGATTTAGGGGTGGACGTAGCCCGGGCACCTGGAACAAGCAGGTTTCAGGCAGGTTTAAACCATGCTGCACAAATCATTTTGGCCTCCCAGCACGAGTCACGACACCTGATTCATTTGAATTCTTTGCCAAAATTCTACTCTAAAATATTACTGCTATCAACAGTTCCTATAACAGATGGCATGCAGGGCTAGGAGATTATTTGAAACTATTTTAAATAGTCCTAAGATGCTTAACGAAATTGACTAAGCCCTTGAAAGAAACAACAAAAGACACGCAGCAGAAAACGGTTAACGAGCATAAGAAAACTTCAGATTTTGTAGGTCTCACTGAAGAGTATTCATATTCAGATTGTTTATCCGTAAAGGGCAGGAACACGTAACTGTAAGCCTATTTGCATGGCTGTAACTAGGTAATTATTTAGTCTCTCCCAGTTTATTTTGCGCTGCGCTGATCAGTGGGTCTCGCAGGTCTCGCGTCTCATGCTAGGAGGTCCATCATAGTCCGCGCAGCTCATTTAAAACCCGCCCGTGACGCACTGTCCAGTGGGTGGCACATATCAATTGGTCCGCACTGCACTGTTGAGAGGGTTGCACCGTGCTACCCAGTGGGACGTGCAGGTATTTGGTCCACACTGCAGGTTTCTTCGGAGTATTTCGGTTTGGACCAGCTTTTGAGTTGTTTGGCTTCCCATGGTAAGCTATTACTTTTTAGCCTAGTCAATTAGAGTTCATGTGCATCAAAAACATGGGTCTGGGCAGCACATCAGAGCTTTTACTAGCTAATTTTAGCTAATGGATTTATGATTTTTTCCACCCCTGTTAAATATAAACTTTGGTTCTCTATATTACTTGAATGAGTCTGAGTCTGTTTTAGTACGTTGTTTGACTAAAATCTTCATAAATTTAATTGAGGTGAATATAAGTAAATAAAATCATCATTGCATGGCTCACTGATGTTCTCTTGGTACATATAATTTCAAATTGTCAGTAGTCAGATCAAGGCAAGGCAAGGCAAGTTTATTTGTATAGCACATTTTCAACAAGGCAATTCAAAGTGCTTTACATAAAACAAGATCAGGCTCTTTCTGTTTTAAAACTCATGAAAGGGTCAAGATAAAGGCAAATACATTACACCACAACACAGTGTAATTTATTTCATTTAAAAATGTTATACATACACATTTACATGCATACACATTGGCAATTGCTTAATTATCTTGCACATATGTCTATGAATGATAACTTTAATGATAAAATAAACTAGATGGAGTAAAAAAAAAATATATATTTTTTTTAACAGTTACAACTACCGCCCACAATGACGTTTTGTCATGTGTCCAGTTTTAATAAGACCCTTCAGCTATTTTGAAAGGAAGTGGATGGAATGGGTCCTGTAAACAAAGCAAGAGAACCCGAAGAGTGGTCATTTCCTTTTACAAACTGTTGGACAAGAAGAGTAATGTGCTTGTAGTGGAGGGATGAATGTATTTAACATGCTCACACATGGCTTTCTATATGTTTTTCTCCTCAGGACTACCCTTCATTGGCTCTCCTTGGGGAGAAACTGGCTGAAAACAACATTTTCCTGATTTTTGCAGTGACCAAAAGACATTATGTTCTTTATAAGGTACTGTAAGTTAATCAGGTCATAATGCTTGGTAATGTATCTTGAATAATGCATTATATGTTGAGTGTTTTTTTTTTTTTCTTTCAGAACTTCACTGCATTAATCCCAGGAACTACAGTAGAGATTCTTGACCAAAGCTCAAAAAACATAATACAGCTGATTGTCACTGCCTATAATGTAAGTTTTTATGAGTTTCTTTGTAACGTGTGTGTGGTTGCAAATCTATGGGGGGGAAAAAAAAAAAAAAAAAAGGAGAAGAAGCTATTTTAACATAAGAGAAATACTATACCTACCATTATTGTAGGTTATATTTACATCATTAAATTTAGTCAGCCTTTGTAAGTAAAGCTTAATGTAAAAATCTAGGAGTATAGGCTAAGGTAGCAGTATGCACATTTTAACTTTCCTTTTTCCTTAAAAAAGGTTGTTTGTTTTTTTTTTTTTTTTTTTGATCAAACTGAAGGCTAACCTAACTGTAGAACCGCAGAATTTACAGTTACTAATCAAAGTTAGCTAGGCCAAAGAAATAAGTAAACATGTTAGTTAAATAACATATAATTTAAAACAATAAAGTGAACATGTGCTTAACATTAAGTTGAGTTTTATTTGTATAGTGCTTTTAATGCAAAATATTATCATAAAACACCTTCACAAAAATCTGGATGTAGATTAGATCCTTAATGAGCAAGCCAGATGCAACAATGGCAAAGAAAATCTCCCTGAGACAACATGAAGTCAACATGCTTAAGGGTTAGTCTCACACACCGTTGAGCGTCTGATAGTCAGACTGGTGCCGCGGTCACACTAGGCTTGAAGCATGCATATTTTTGTCGAACACTACTGCGAATATGGGCGGGAACAGGATATATCATCATACTTCAGGGCACTGAAGTTTTTATATATAATTACGTTTTACAGCAGTAAAATGTCAGACAATATTTTAAGCAATTTAAAAAATAATTTGATGTTCTCATCTGTTAAATACACCATCTGTTCCTGTTTTCAACGACACCTCAAACCAGGCAGACTCTCTTTTTAAGTTGTTTTTATAATCTTTCAAAGCTGTGTTGTAAAGTACACGACAGCTCAATACTGCTAAAATTAGGGTTAATTAGGGTAAATTGGGGCACTTATAAAAAAAATTTTTTACTAAAAAGTCATGTAGTGAGGTCGCGATCATCTATTAGTCATACGTGTTCATGTAATACGATTACGCAGGTCGGAGTTCACCAAATTTGAACTTTCATCATGCAGCGTAGTACAGAAATTCTACACATGAGCTCGCGTTTCCGGTCTGCCATTTTCGGATATGTTTGAATGGAAGTCAATGGAGCGCTAACGCCTAGTGTGACCGCCGCATGATGATTAAGGATTGCCCTGATATGTACTACTCAGAAGTACAGGACCTGTGTGATCTGGTCTTTGTGGGTAGTTTGTGCTTTTCTAACAATTATCACATTAAGCTGTTACTTCAAAACACCCTAGTGAGAATAGTGCAGTGCATATAAAATCGCCTTTACACACACCAGATGTCTGCGCTCCCCTTTTTTGGCCAATTTGTAAATTCGGGGTCCCCAGGCTCTTGGAATGTTGTTTCGAGTGGCAATAAGATCTTAATGCCCTGTGTTTCATGTAATATATTTGACTAGATTATTTTGAAATCTGATGTTTACAAAAAGGGCAGGAAAAGAACACTCCTATTGTGTGAAGTAGGCTGGGTAGATAATACATTTTTCACAATTTGACCACCAGTTTACCTAACGTTTCACTTTGACTGTACTTTGAGATGGCAGGCAGTCACATGTTGATGGCCTAAAACTAGGGAACTTTCATGTAAAATGATTGATTATGTATAGGAATGTTTGCATTAGATACAAGCTCAGTCAGGCTAAAAACAGTGTTTGAACCACTATTTAATAACTAAAAGGCTTCCAGACTTTGTCTAGAAGTATGGGAAAATAGCTGAAGCACCACCATAGAGAAGGATTTTAAAACCGATTAAAATGAATGTGTGTTGTTTAGAATGTGAGTAGCATAATTTGTGAGGCCATGTTACTATGGTATACTCCTTATTAGTTTATCTGGGCACTTCAAGTATTTTTCTTCATGAAACCAAATACAGCTCTATACTTGAAATTTGTAGCTATATTTGAGAATTAAGTAACATAACATACAGTACCTGCCATTTAACAAACTTATTGTTTTTTGTAGAACATCCGCTCTAAGGTGGAGCTGAGTGTATGGGATCATCCTGAGGACCTCAGCCTGGCCTTCACTGCCACGTGTCAAGATGGCAAGCCTCTTTCAGGCCTGAGCAAGTGTGCTGATTTAAAGATTGGAGACACGGTGAGATAGATGTTGCTCATCAATTATTGCAGTTAAATTTTACTTTCTTTCTTTCTTTCTTTCTTTCTTTCTTTCTTTCTTTCTTTCTTTCTTTCTAGTTTTTCTTTGCCTCGAGCAAGAGTTAAGTGTCAGATGAGTGCTGTGACAATAATTTGAGCATGAACTTATGATCTTAATTTAGACTTTGGCAAGGTTATTGTAGTAAGCACTTCCATAGAGCACCATCCCGAAACCTTAGTTGAAAGAGGGGAGGGGGGTAAATGGGCACCATTTTCTGGCCATGCACTGAAAATGAGAAGGTCAGACATCCCTACAGTGTACTTGGACCTTTTGAAACGAGTGATTGAGAGGATTTAAACTGGTTGTTTGTTATTTGTATTTTGTATTTGATCCTGGAAGATGTTTCTTGTAAGTTATGGACACATGGCACATCCAGTGGCCAAGGGTTTACACTTACCATTAGGTCAGAGCAAGTACCAAAAGATGTTGACACCATCATTGTTGTGGTTTTCTGCAAAGCTAGATCTGAGTAATGTTTTGTTAATTTGGCTCACTGTATCTTTCACTGTGTGTTCATTTGGCCAGTGCTAGCTGTTCTGTGCCTTCACACTGATAAGTGAATGACCCTGATCAGCCTGCTTGGAATTGTAACTGTCTCAGCCAGCATTTCTTTTTCAGTTTTGGTGTTTCATTTATTTGGAATGAGGACAGTGTTAAAATATCTGAGGGAGCCGTAATATTCCTGCCACTTTTTGAAACTATTTTAAATATTAGATATAGTACAAGCTTATCAACTATGTTTTAAAATAGTAATAAATTTACTTGAACTGGCTCAGAAATAGCTTAGACGAATTAAATGTTTTTGACGTCCAGATGACTACACATATAAAAACTTCTTTATACTAAATATTGTTATACCACTACTTGGTACACACCACCACACAGTGAGTTGGCCTCCAAAGATTCATCCCTCAAGCTCTTCAGTGTCCTTCTCCTGTTTCTTTAACATGACTGAATGTAGGCTAAGACCAAAAAAAATAAAAAAAATAAAAGAATGAATAGCCTGAGTGAATGGTAAAGCCCAACATTGCCTAACCAGTGGAATAAGCTTGGCTCCGTCTGTCTTTTTCATGGGGGAACCATGGAAAAACGTGCCAGTTTGTCCTCTAAAGCAGAAAACAGCATAAGCAGGAGCTCGTGTCATTTGCAGGCCTCTAGCAGCCTCTCTGAGGAGCCTGACACTGCATCTCAATGGCCTTGCACAAAAGTAGAAAGTCTTTTCTGAGCAGAGAAGAGCCTTGGTAACAAGCTCTTGCACTGATTCCAAAGTTAAGCTTGGATCCTTTTCACCACAGTAGGATTCAAGTCTGTGAGTCTACTAAAAGCCCTATACATAACATGACTGAACTAATCCTATAAAGAATTGGTAAGATGCTACATTAATTTATTGTTGGATGTATTTTGCTTTTGCATGTTTTATAGGTCCAATCATATTTCATATAATGGTTAAAATGCTCACTTTTTTGTATCTTATTTGGTCATTTAGACCATTTAATGTGATTTTTAGCGATTTTCTTCAGCGCAATTGACTAAAAAAACTTGTCTATATATACACACACACATACATACATACATACATACATACATACACGATATATAATATTGTGTGTGTATATATGTGTATATATATAATATATGTATATATTATATTATATTATATTATATTATATTATATTATATAATTAAAATGTCATCACACTGGGATATGTAATTGAAGGTTAAACTGAAATAAATATCATGAGCCATGGTGCTCAAAGGTTTCCTGGTGATATATATCCAGTATCTGACCGTATTGCTTTTTTTAAATCATATGATTAAGATTACTGTCTAAAACCCAATAGCTTAAAAAAAAGTATTAATAATGCTAACTAACATAATTCACTGTGTTTCAAATTTACACTAAGATATATGGCCAAAAGTATGTGGACACTTGACCATCACATGCGTAAGTGGGCCTTTCCCAAACCGGTGCCACAAAGTTGAATGCACACTATTGTGCACATTCCAAAATCTAGTGGAAAGCCTTCCCAAAAGAGTGGAGGTTATTATAACAGCAAAGGAGGACAAAATCTGGTATGGTCTGAATAACCACTATGATATAGTGTACATCTGAATGAGTGGAAAATTACTCAAATAAATTAATATGATGGTACATAGTGGCCCTATTGTTCATCAAATTAAATCTTTGCTTTGATCATAAGGTGCTCTGTGGAAATTATTTAACTCCATGTCTGTAAAACGTTTGAGACTCTCTGCTTCAGAGCAGTATGAAGCTTTAGGACCTTAAAATAAAAGCTGTTCTTGCTAGTGACTACTGCTAAACCATCACTTTTATCTAGCCTCTTTGTACATGCTCAGACATGGGGTCAGACACATTGCAGTCATTCACTTTTTTTTTTTTTTTTTTTTTTTTCCCCCTCCCTAAAATCGAATCTGCCATGAGGAAGTAACCCAGTTAAAACATGCATACTCTAGAGAAACAGAAAAGAAAGGAAGTGACCGTTCAGCTACCACGTGCCTAATTCTGTCCTCTCTTTACCCTATGGACCTACAGCACAATTCATCTGTCCATCCACCCTCCTTTGCTTTCTTTCTTGTATCCCTGTCTCATAGATGCTGGCATTTCAACCATGCTGTGCCCTCGTGATTCATATACCCTGCTAATCCAATTATGCATCTTATTAAATTTAAGAATAAGTTTAAGAATCACTGCTTTTGTTGAGTTCCATCCACTCTGATTTTAATCAAGTATCCTTGTGACTCACCGTCCCTTGCCTCTATAGTTATCATTTCCAGTCCATTCCATTTATATTTCCGTTTAATTTATCATTGTCATCTAAGGATAAATAGCTAGTTTTTGTAGATTCATAGCAGAGGCTTGGTATCTCTGTGGTGGAGCTGGGCAATATGATAATATTGTATAGATGTCACGATGATCTTCATTGGTCCCCACAGTAACAAGTAATTGATTGGATGTTAAAATCTGTACAGATTCTTTCAATAATTCCTCATTTTATTTGTCAAATTAAATTAAATATAGTTCCTGAATGTGGCACTACAGTTTTGCTAGTACTTTTCTTAGCAAGCCGAAATGTCATGATGTATTATAAAATGTGAAAATCTATTGAAAACTGTACAGCATTATAATATCATGTTTGCCTTATTAAGGAAATGCAGATACCCGGGTTGCCAGATTTAGATATTTTTTTTTCATCTATTTAAATTTAGATTTTTCACAATTACTACTCATAGATCAGTTCTATTGCAAAGCATTTAATTTTCCCTGTACAGAATAAGATTGCATGTATCATACCTTTCTTATGGCTCTGGAAATATCCATGAAATTGAATCTGCTGTCTGCTTGGTACAACTGGCAAGCTTCATCATGCATCATGGTTAAAGATATATACACACACACACACACCAAAGCACCAAAAGCTCAGCTCATATTGAGCCTGTCTTCTCCTTTAATTTGTAGGTAGCAAATGGAAGGCAGGCTTTGTGGTTTTGAAGATGTTTTCTTTCTCTAACCCTCACAGCTGGGCTTTACAGCCACCTTTTAAATATATGTGTGATTGATTTTGTGGCAGCTGTGTAAGGCTTGTGCAAACACCTAAATTTCATCCAAGCTTCTTGTGTAGACCACTATTTAAGAGTTGTTTAACAAAAGTCTGTTTGTGTATACGTATCCTAGTTTATTTGGTACAAATAGTCATAGTTATGACACATGTGTTAGTAAAACTAACACAAATTGAATAGTTTGAGAAATTAACTGAATTCCTCTATGCAAATCATGTCTGAACAGGCACGGATAGTGTCAGCTGTTTATCATGTCAGGACTTCCTTCCTTAATCAGACCAGTCACAAGGGTGTGGTTCCTGTCATCTGCTGTAATTATGTGTGCGTTATTTTGAACTCATCCGTCGGAGAGCTGGCCCTGATCCCTCACAGTGAGGACATATTAAGATCATGCATACGATACTGAGGCAGACAAAGCTTGCCTTCACCTTCAAATAATGCATCCCTTAAGCCAATGTATTCTTTAAACTATGTCATAATGAATTATTGCTTCCTTCCAATGTCTTTGGACATTTTTTATTTATTTATTTATTTTTATTTTTTATCTTCATGCTTAGAATCATAAGTTGTAGTTTTAATTGTGTTTATTTATTTATTCACTATTTGGCCTTCTTTAGTTGAACCTAACATGTATGAAATAAAATATTTTGTTAAGATGCCAACTTAAAATTGAAATGGAACTCCTCTCTGCTTCAGGTCTCCTTCAACATAAGTGTGGCTGCCCATAGCTGTCCTCCTCCAGGCACCCAGAAGAGTTTCACAATTAAGCCTGTGGGCTTTAAAGATAGTCTGGAAGTCTCTGTGGATTATCAGTGTGATTGCAACTGCACGCGCTTTGCTCAGGCAAACAGCATCCACTGTAGCTATGCGGGCACCTACACGTGCGGCACATGCCACTGTAACCCAGGCTACCATGGCAAAAACTGTGAGTGCGAGGAGGAAGAAGTAGGTAGCCTGAACCTCGCTGCCTGCCGTGAAGCTAAAGGCAAACAGGTGTGCAGTGGGCGTGGGGAATGCAGCTGTAACTACTGCCGGTGCTATGAGTCTGAGTTTGGCAAAATCTATGGCATGTACTGCGAGTGTGATGACTTCTCCTGCGCTCGCCACAAGGGCATTCTTTGTTCAGGTGAGTGATGTGGAAGCTTCAGAATATCTACTTTGAGCAGCACTTCTGTAAAATGTTGTTGTGTGGTAAACATTTGAACATTGATGTCTGATATTCCATGGCATGTATTATTTGTGATTACAAAAACATGGAGTCAACATTAAGAGCAAAGAACCTGCAGTAAGGTGTGTCTGAACCTCTCTTGAACTCTGCTGTTGTGTGACTTGGCTTGTGGCCAGAGTACATAGTTGGAGAAAATTACAGTAACCAATGGCTGGAATTAGTGTTTCAGTACAGAAATAAATCTTTAAGTCCACAACCAAATTTCTGAAAAACACTGGGGGCAATTTTTTTTTTTTTTTTTTTTTTTTTTTTTTTGATGCAATAGCAGTGACATCCTGGGTGTATTCCCATCTTGCTCCCAGAGTTCCTTGTTGTGATTGACTGCCATGTTGGTCTTTCCTAATTAAAAATAAATACTTTAGTTGCAGTGTAAATGTTAAAAGACACAAATCTTGTGCATACGTTCGTTATACTAAGCCAAATGTGGATATGTTCTGTACTTTTGCTCTTGGTTTGGGATGTGTGTTGAAATGGTGGAGAATTGGTATGGCACTGTGCCATCACATTGAATGAGTCAAAGCAGAACAGTGAAACCAGTGAGACATGTTCAGTCAAAATAGTTAACATCATTACCCATTCAGCTGAACACTCAGTGTGGTTATATCCATCCAAAAATGTTTTGCATCCCTAAATGAAACATCTTCCTGCTTTTTTTTTTTTTTTTTTTTTTTTTTTTTTAAAGCAAGTTAAAACGGTTGCTCTGCATGTCAGTTCTCCACTGCTCAATCCCCTGAATTGCTGTGTGAATTAAAGAGGGATGCCCTTATACCAGCTGAGAGCATGCAAGAAAATTCCTCTGAAGCCCAGTAAATATGACAGATGCTGGATACTGCCTGTTAGCATCCTAAATTGCCAAACTCAAGCCCTTAGTGGCCTCCCACACAGAAGAATGCCCACTATGCCACAGTGGGCGCTTTGTAACAGGCTGAATTCTGTTTATCTGTGTGCACAATTGCTGCTCTATAACCTATAAAGCTCTGTGTTTTCCTTTAGCCAGAAACTGGCAGCTTGGCCAACAAAATGGTTATTTGTTAGGCAGTAGGCTGCCGGCAGGCCTGTACAAGTGCTGATGAGTGAAGGAGCATTAATTAAATGGTAGCAGTCCAGCAACACTCTTCCTGCTGCCTCACCCATCACAAAACTGTTCTCCCATTGTAAAGTCTTAATGACTCTTTCCCACCTTTTCTGCAATGGGGAGCTAATTGTCAGGAATGCTGTAAACTCCTTGATGATAATTTTGAGAAAGTTAGCGTTGATGGGAAAGTTCTCCATGCACTCTTGTTAAATGCCTTGTTAGTGTACTTTGTGGCTTTTTCGGTATGGCTTTGCTCAGATGAGCCTGGCATAATGTTGTATAAGAGAGAGAAACAGGTTTGGTATAAAATCCCTTTCTTTAGAACGTACATAAAGTAACCCAAGGTTTGGCATATGGCAGGATGTCCAATTGGATGTCATTTTACTATCGTCTTTTAGTTACTGCTCAACTCTATATAAATGTGGGCATTTAAAACTGTTGGGACACACATGGTATGCAGCAGTGCAGTTATGGTGAGATATAAACAAATCGCAATTTGACTGTAAATTGACTGAAATAAAAGGTCTTGAGAGCACTCTGGACTGAAAGGGCTAACCAGAACTGAAAATGCAGTACTCAGCACTTTTGTTATTATTAATGAGCTTTTTGAAGTACATAGCTGCTATAGGGATTCGTGTTGAAGTAGGGATCACAATGTTTTTGTTTAGAATTGAGAATTCTCACTGATAATTGTCTGTGGTAGCTACATTTTCCTAGCAGCTATTTGTGTGTGACAGCTCGTCTGCATTTGAATTACTGATTTACTGTGACATTTCACTCGAATAATAATGAGTAAAAATAACTCGTATTTAGCATGAAAGTTTCATTTTGGGAGGACTCACTGACCTTGTTGGCAACCTAATACAGTTAAACAGAAAGCAGCAATATTAACAGTGGGGTAAATAATAAATTGTTAATCATTAAATGGAATCTTTCTGTTTTTCTACCAATTGCACCTTATAAGTCACCGAGCAAAATCGGCTTACGTACTCTATGTAATGTGTCACTGGCGTGTTTTGAGTAAGACTGTGCGTGCAGTCATGTTTTACCCACCCCATTCATACTTTTCATACATTTAATCTTTCTTTAGTAGTTGTGAATTTTTAATATTCAGTACACAACATTAGAGATGGGAACTCGAGCCAAGCCTTACCTTGTGATAATCTTCATGTCATGTAATTTGAAAAGCAATCAGTTAATCCAAAGGTGCGCTCTGTTGCACAGCTGTCCGAGGCTTGCTTGCTGTCCGTTTGGCAAGAAGTACAAATGTTTCCATGTCCTTTTCCTAGCCCCCCCCCCAAAGTATTAGCTACCATTTGCATAAAATATCCAAGTTTACCAAGTTAAATTGCATCTATACACATGGGTTGTTTTTTTTTTTTTGTTTGTTTGTTTTTTTGCCGCCAACGCTCACTGGAAGACTACCTCACCCATCATTACCCATCAGAACTACAGCACACTACGGCAACTCAAATAGCTCAAAATACATAGCATGTTTTTTCTCATGGTAACAGAATCTGAAGGGCACGTTGAAGGAAGAGTAATCAAGCTAGTCATACGGTAAGATTGATTCAATCTGAATTTCCAATAAAAATGACTTAAAATTGAGTTCCGTGTGACCGTTATTAATTGTTTGAAAGTAATAGTTTTTTTGATTGTGTATAAAAATTTAATTAATGACTTTTTAAGTAAAACCTTCTGTGCTTTATTAGACAATTTTAAATAAATGAACAAGACATTCTGTAGAAGTAATCAGTTTTAATATTTCAAAACTGATTTACTCATACACTGTTAGTTACAATAACTAGCTGAAAGAACTGTTGCTAAAATAGAACAAAGTCTTGAGACTTGACTTGGACTCCACCTCAAAGTCTTGTGAACATGTCTGCACAACATTAAACACTCACTACAAGCAGGCATTTGGATCATTCTTCCGTAGACTCACTGTGCTTAAGGAATGTGCATGAGGTCATGTGGTATAACATATGGTCATTGGTCCCAGAGAATTAGGGGAAATGGTGATGTTCTGCTTTATGCAGTGGCTGCCCTACAGAATCAAGGCTGTTCTTTTAAGGAAATGCATTGAGAAATGAGTTTGCAGCATTGTACAATTTATATTTATTATTTTTTTTTTACATTTTATTTTTATACAAAAATTTAATGTATCAATGTGTAATTGAAAAGTACAAAGTAGCCAAAAATCCCACTGTTTTAAGTCCAACATTACAGTAGAACAAGAAATAAAACCAATACCATCAAATGGGTGAAAAAGGGCAAGTTTTTTGCCCAAAACCCATAGAATTTTGGTGTCTCCCTAAGAATTAGTAAGACCATCTGAGGTAAGCCAAATGTACTGTAACATGATGCATCCTTAAGAAATTGCATGATTTGATTAATGTGTAGTAGCTCGTAAGACAAGTTGCATAATTAGTTGTGGGGTTGTGGTGTATTATTTCTTATGTAAGGGGGCCAACTCAGTGCTCAGTAGTTATTACTGAATATTAACCTCTGCCCAGCATCTCTGTAAATGAGATTATTTTTTTCCATAGTATGGAGTTGACTTGTATTGTTTAAATATTCATCTGTTTCAACCACTTTATATTGCCTACTAAAGTTTGAAGAGAACACAGAAACAAATAAGATGGAGACAATATATGTGGTGTTCTTTTCAAGCTGTGTTTAAAGTTTGCTCATACAATTTGATTTTAATTGAGCTTTTTACACATGTTTGCTTAGTTCAGTTTTACACAAAGGATACACTGCACTCCAAACCCTACCATTGCTCCTGTCAGAGCTGTATTTTTATCACAAACAAAGGCAATACTGTGTACTTTGTGTACCCCATTGTGGTATTCCTGTTCTTCTTGTTTAAATAAATAGACAGCCAAATAAGATTTCAGTCAGATTGCATTAATTAGGCTATGCAAACATATATACTCAAAGGTAAGGATGTAACTGAATACATTATTCAGATTGAACGCTTCTAGTTCTGAGAGAAACATCATGTTTAAAGAACTTAAAAATTGGAATTGCTGTGGTATTTAAAAAAAAAAAAGTATTGTTTTGGTATGAGGAAGTGTTCCTGCCACTGTTAAAATAATCATTTGTCAGAAAGCCCCATGAACAGCAAACAAACAACAAAAACAAACAAAAGCAGCTGGCATTCTTAATTTTCCCAGTAGCAGGCTAATTCAGATGTTTGAAGTTCCCTGAAGGTCTCCATCCATCAGTGTTGCGTTTGTACAGCTGGGCTTTTTATTTTGCTGGAGCAAAAGAGCTTGAAGTTTAAAATACAAAATACAAAGCTCTAAACCAATGTTTTTTAAAAATCTGGGGTATCTGAAGAAATATTGCTACATCAAATTTTTTCTTAATGTTTTAGATTTAGTAGATTAAACATTTAAAAAAAAAAAAAAAAAAAAAGCATGTCTGTGAACTACACGCAAGAATGCAACAGAAAAATAAGATTACTGGTTTCAAGCCAACTCTGGCATGTTTCCTTTCTGTGCACAGAGAATGAATCTCTTTTCAATTACTAAAATAAACCTTCAAACTTTTAAAAAACAGATCAGATGAAAAAAACACACCCAGGGTTAATAAAAGTAATAGAATCCTTATCAAGGTTTTACAGCCACCGATCTTTATTCTAACATGGAAATTCATGCCAGACATGTGGCAAATATTTGCACAAACATGCTTTCAGTTTGGCTGTGAAACAACCCATTCACACACTCTTCAAGTCTACCAATTTATAGGAAAAAGTTTAAAGGAAAGTCATACTATTTCTGTTGTTCTAATTACAGAATGCTTGTGGCATTACAATGAAAATCAGCTACAGATGTTCAACAATGTATTACAAGTTCCAAAAGGCCACATGAAAATTTTGTTTTTGCAGAATTACTGCACTGCAGAGACTTGCCAACACATGTATGCACGCCCAAGTGTACAATTTAAACCTTCTTATAACAGAACAGACAGAAAGAGACACTGCTGTAATACAAAACCTGACAGTCATACAATTTATGTGCACTTACAGCATGCATCATGCACAGCAAAGTGAAATGCTGAAATACACAATTCTAGTTCCAGTTAAGTTCAGCTAACACAAATGTGTTAAATAACATATATAACAGGCCAAAGGTGGGTCTAAGGTAATGTGCAAAAATGCAGTACAAAACCCCAAAGTCCAAAACTGAATAAAATCCAAAATTATCTAAACTCTTAGCTTTGTTGCCACATAACCTTGAAGTAATGATGTAAAGCAAAGTCACTACCTACATCTGTATTTATTTTGTGCTCCAAATATTCTGGTAAATATCAGCAAATTCTGGAAGCAAATGTGAGACAGAAACCGAAGCTGAAAGAGATTGGCTTCAATAACAGGAAAATGATCCAAAACATACCTCCAAATACACAATGAACTACTTCAAGAAACGCAATCCGAGGCTTTTGGAATAACCTTCACAGTCCCCTGACATGAACACCATTGAAAATATGTAGGCAGATCTTAAGGGCCTTGCTCAAGGGCCCAACATTGGTAGCTCTGCAGTGCTGGAGCTTGAACCCCTGACCTTCTGACCAGTAATCCAGAGCCTATAACCATTGAGCCACCACTGCCTCCCCGTTTTTATTTTAAAACAACCAGCTACCAGTGATCCAAAGTGACATTCATACAAATTTCTCATCAAATCTTATCCGACACCTATGACTGACTGCAAATTACTTTTACAGGACTGTCAGGACAGCAGCACAAGAACATAATGTTATACAGTTCTTTTTCACCCATGAATCAAAATTTTTCTTCTTCTTCTTCTTCTTTGCATAATGAGTCCACTAACTCATTTTATCAGATGTTGGTAAGAGCCAAGTACCCCTCTTCACTTACGCACTGTAACTGTAGCTCCTTTTTAGATCACTCTGTCTGAAACGCTCCAGTTACACTAAAATATAGAGCACCCCTTTTTAGAGGAGCTGCCAGTCCTTGTGATTAGTTGGCTCTTGTGTTCACTCCTCCTGACAGATCCACATACTGCAGTTTATCTGCTTCCTGTCAGGGACCAGAGGGTCACTCCAATAAGAATGATGTAAGCGGTCATAAGGTCAGACAGTTAATCACTAGAAATTCAGTCCAGTCAAAGACCCTGTTCTCCTTATGGATTTGAATAATGTTAAATCAGTTATCACCACCTACTATAGTAACTTTAAGTAGTTTAATTTAACTCACTAATTTATTCATTATTTATTCTGTTTCTGGTGATTTATATGCTAGAAATGTAAAATAAATAAGTAAAAATAAAAATGTATGCATTTGCAATAGCAGTGGGAGAAGTTCCCCTTCAGAAAGTAGAGATGTATGCAAAACTGGAACAAGTATGCCTACTCAGATGTCATCCAGGAAATATCTGGAAACATTGTGGGGCTTCCAGATTTCAGAAATAACCTTCAGAGGAAAGTTTGGGTTTATTTTAAGGAAAAAATGGTCCTCAAAGAGGGCACAGTTTGTGCATTTTCCAGTGTGCGATATTCTCACACTCTCAGCATTCACCATTATGCTCGTTTCAAGTAATGTTTTCACTCAGCACATACTGCCATAAACAACTCCGTAGCTTTTTAGATTACTTTGGTCCAAATACACAGAAAAATAAATTCTCTCCCAAAATGCAAACACTCTCTGTAAACACTGTATACAGCTATGCTTTATAGTAATTATTTTTCTAATTTTGAGTTATACAGCTTAGTCCAACATTTTATTTTTGTATTAAAAGGGTTTCTGGAAATATATAAACATTTTTCTTTTATTTGTTTTGTTTGCATCATGTTACACCTAGTAAGTGGTGGTTCAGGTATTCAAGTGTGTCCTTTAAACACTACCCTTCAGTAACCTGCACTTCATCTTCAGTGTAAAACTTTACACCCTCAAATCAGCCTGAGACTGAAGGTCTACTATAATTTCCATAGCTAAATGGTGGTGTTTGTGCTTTATTCCACCATGTGTGAGTTTATTGATATTTCACCATGTCTGTGCTAAAACTGGGCTAGTTTATTTGCCTGAGGCTTTGCTATATGGATCTGCATTTTCGGACAGTGCAGCAGTACATAGTGCATAATAATGCTGTGACCTGTATCAGTCAGCGTGCAGAATTCTGGGAGAGCTAGTTTGTAGGATGTTACTCATATATCATGCACAGGCAGTATTTAAATATGATGTGCGGTTCCTTTACATAAAAAGGCCTAAAGTTTGGAGTAAACCCTAACAAAGTGGGATTGATCCTTTGCAATAACATGCATGCTAAAACCTGTTTTTCTGTTCAGGTTCTATAAAACCTGTTTTTTCTGTTTCAAGAAAAATTTCCTCCATCTGCTCTCAGTTAAGAGTTTTACACACCACACACACACATGCATATGGGCTTACTAGATAATATTTTTTATTTATTTTTTTTCCCCCATATATATATATTTCTTTAGGAAACTAAAGAAACAAGTGAGATGAAAGTATGCCATTACTTGTCTTGACATTTTTAACTGTTTGTGATTGTTTGTAACATATAATGTATGTCCTGTTATGGACATATTCTAAGGCGTCGTAAGGCAGATTCACACTGAGCGCATTGTCGAGCATTGCTTAAAGTATCATGTCATGTACTTTTAGAAGCACGTCAATGAAGCGTCAAATTCCAGCTTGCATGCAACATTGCACTTTTTTTTGTCTGTAAACTCCATGAAAACCACAAAACCACAGTTTTCATACGCTGTGTACTTTATTTCAAATCATCATCTACAAAGATGCCATGATTGTGCAAACTGTAGTTTAGGTGAAAACACCTAGGTGTTTACATGCTCTAATTTTCCACCAACATGGGAAATCAAAATAAGCACAAATATACTGGCTGTTCCTTGACCCACTAAATCATGTCACATATTTAGATTAGCTGGCAGATTGCTTTGGAGCAAATGAGGCATGGCAGCTCTTTCTCTACTTTATATCCACTTTGTTGTATTGCTGCTCTCTTTATGTCAGTTTGGCGAAAGTGTTGCCAATGTGCACTTACTATAGTGGAGTCTAGAACAGATTTCTTCATGTTCTCACATCACATTATACAATCTTTATAGTAATGTGAGTTACAAACTGGGGGACATTTTATAAAGGATACTATTAAAGTAATGAGCAAAAGGTGCATGTGATTGATTAGTAAACAGGAGTTTCTTTGGCTTGTGGTTGTTGGGAGATTTTGGTAGCTCTCAAATTAGGCATATTTCTTTATGTAATAACATTAAATATTGTCTCTCTCAAAGCGACACTAGCGTGACTTGTCTGACCTGAATTTGGGCTTGCCGTAACACACAGTATGTCATTTCTGTACAGATCAGTATGTACACAGATACAGATTCTAGTAGTTGCGAAAATTCGTTTATCTTCATTAAGCACTTTATCCTGGGCACAGGGTAGGAATACACCCTAGATGATTATAAAACATCTCTCTCTCGCTATCTCACACACACACTTACATTTATTGGCAATTTAGAGCAGCCATTCTAACAGCAGCATGTTTGAGGGAGGTGGTTGTAAAGAACCTTGAGGAAACCCACACTGACAAATTTTACAATGGAGATTAGAAATCAAATTTAGAACTGCATGATAATAAGCACATTATTGCTACATCACCAAGCCATAATAATGCCTTGAAGTAATAATCTGAATTAAAACAAACAAGTCCACCTGTGATGTGTAACAGTTAAAGGATAGCCTTTTTTATTTATTTATTTATTTTAAATAAAGTTTACACCAATTTATCAGCACACCTACAGTGGTGCTTGAAAGTTTGTGAACCCTTTCGAATTTTCTATGTATCTGCATAAATACAACCTAAAACATCATCAGATTTGCTAAAAGTCGATAAAAAGAACCCAGTTAAACAAATGAGACAAAAATATTGTACTTGGTCACTTATTTATTGAGGAAAATGATCCAATATTACATATCTGTGAGTTGCAAAAGTATGTGAACCTTTTCTGTATCTGGTGTGACCAGCTTATGCAACTGAACGTTTCCAGCAACTGTTGATCAGTCTTGCACAATGGCTTGGAGGAATTTTAGCCTATTCCTCAGTACAGAACAGCTTCAACTCTGGGATGTGGGTTTTCTCACATGAACTGCTTGCTTCAGGTCCTTCCACAAGATTTCTGTTGGATTAAGGTCAGTACTTTGACTTGGCCATTCCAAAACATTAACTTTATTCTTCTTTAACCATTCTTTATAGAATGACTTGTGTGGTTAGGGTCGTTGTCTTGCTGCATGCCCCACTTTCTCTCAGATCACGGACAGATATCCTGACATTTTCCTGGTATACTTCAGAATTCATTGTTTCACCAATGAAGGCAAGCCGTCCTGGACCAGATGCAGCAAAACAGACAAACCATGATACTACCACCACCATGTTTCACAGATGGGATAAGGTTCTTATGCTGGAATGCAGTGTTTTACTTTCTCCAAACTAAATACTCCTAATTTAAACCAAAATGTGCTATTTTGGTCTCATCCATCCACAAAACTTTTTTCCAATAATATTCTGGCTTGTCCACATGATATTTAGCAAATTGCAGACGCGGGCAAAGGGTTTTTTTGGAGAGCAGTGGCTTTTTCCTTGCAGCCCTTCCATGCACACCATTGTTGTTCAGTGTTCTCCTGATGGTGGACTCATGAACATTAACATTAGCCAATGTGAGAGAGGCCTTTAGTTGTTCAGAAGTTACCCTTGGTTCATTGTGACTTTGCAAACTATTACTCATCTTGCTCTTGGAGTGATCTTTGCTGCTTGACCACTCCTGGGGAGGGTAACAGCGGTCTTGAGTTTCCTCAATTTGTACACAGTCTTTCTAACTGTGGATTGGTGGAGTCCATGCTCTTTTTAGTGATGGTTTTGTAACCTTTTCCAGCCTAAGGAGCATCAACAACTCCTCATGCTACACTTCCACAAACATGTGTTGTGAAGATCAGACTCTGAAAGTTCCCTGTTCTTTAAATAAAACGGGGTGCTCACTCACACCTAATTGTCATCCTATTGATTTGAAAACACCTAACTCTAATTTCACCTTCAAATTAACTGCTAACCCTAGAGGTTCACATACTTTTGCTACTCACAGATATGTAATATTGGATCATTTTCCTCAATAAATAAATGACCATATATGATCTTTTGTCTCATTTGTTTAATTGGGTTCTCTTTATCTACGTTTTGGACTTGTGTGAGAATCTGATGTTTTTTTTAGGTCGAACTTATGCAGATATATAGAAAATTTGCAAACTTTCGAGCACCACTGTACATAAAACCTATTTAGCACTGAGATCAGTGTTTTATTTGTTTGTTTTTCTTGTAAACTAGTTGCTTTCTGTCAGTATACAGTGACTGATACCATGCTGAAGGAAATGAGACATTTTCTTTGAGTTTGCGCTTTTAAACAGTTCATGGACCACTTAAAACCAGATTGTGTTATACAAGGCATAAATCTCCATTGTCTCCCTGAAAGCTACAGATCCTTCTGTTGCTACTCATGATGAGTTGAGCAAGTGTTATGTAATGCTTCCTTTTACCATTCAGAGCACAGAGAGTTCAACAGATGATGTTACATTAGACAGCAACCTTTTGAACTGTTGTACATCCATCCAGTTCCAGTTATTCATCAGTGATGTGGAACTAGATGCAGTGCCAAGACAGGTGCTTTTCACTGCACTCTGTTTGATTAAAGCAGTACATTTATATCTGTTATCTTATTTAAATGTTCACCTGAATTTATTTTATTTAGATTGTATCCAAATGTAGGCTGGTAAAAATGTTATTTACATGTGTTTGTGTTATTTACAAGGGTGGCGCTTAAAGAGATGGAGGTATTACACAGTTGGTGAAATGTTTGTACATATCGCCGTGTTGGTGGTGTATTGCAGCTGTACTGAGCTTCCCGAAGCTGCAGCTCTTGTTTTACGCATTTTTTACATTCATGCTTAAAAACATGGAACATTTCCCTCAGCTTTACTCTCATCTGATTCTATGATATTAAAAAAAACAATTATGTCCTCATCTATAGCATTGGACCTGCTATTTAGGTTCCTGGTCTAATCTGTGTAAATAATGATTACAACCACTCTAATTTCTGCTGCCTCATCAAGCTTTAATGATGGCAGGCTTCTTTCACAAGCACACATCAATATACTGTCCAATTGTACTGGGTGCACAGTACAGAGTGTACACTTGTTGTGGACACACAATGTTTTCCTGTTAGAGGAAATGTGTGTAAATGCTCCAGTTGTGTGCTGATCAGGAATGTGGCAGTGGTTTCTCTTACACAAAGCATTTCTGAGTTTCATGAATGTAGCTCAAGTGGATTTGGTTCCTTTTCTCATGGCTAGTATAAAATGAAGAATTTTTTTATTTTATTTTTTTTAAAGCTCTTGTTTGTGCAAATGCACAAAGACCTGCAAGGGTTGTAACCCTGAAACACAATACTATTGTTTATTGTTAGTCTTTTTTTTTTTTTTTTTTTTTTTTTACCATCCGACAACTGTCTTGGATTCCTGTCCTTGCCTGATTTAACAAGGCACCATTAGTTTTGAGCATTGCATTTCGTTATGTTTTAGTACTAATTTTAGTTATTGCTTGTTTGTGTCACTGCTCTTATCTTTGTGCCACTTTCTTCCTGCCTCTCTCACTATAGGTCATGGTGATTGTCACTGTGGGGAGTGTAAATGTCAGGCTGGCTACATTGGAGACAACTGTAACTGCTCAATAGAAACAACTGGGTGTGTCTCAGAAGATGGCAGAATGTGTAGCGGACGGGGCAGCTGTGTGTGTGGCCGCTGCCAGTGCACCGAGCCGGGGGCATTTGGGGACTTGTGTGAGAAATGCCCCACCTGTGGTGACGCCTGTGCCGCAAAGAGGTACGTCATAGAACTGGTGTTCAGTCACATGTTCAAATTAATAATATTGGACACTTCTCCATGCATAACATTTGAAACTCTTCCATTCATTGGGCCATTCTTTGCCTTCCTCACATCCTCCTCACTGTGGATTTGGGCAATATGTATCCTCTTCCCTAAAACTGTTCCAGACTTTTGAGTTTTTATTGTACTACATGACATTTTATATCCACTGCCTGATGTGTGCAGTGCAACAAGCATCTGTTTAGTGTTAAAATGACAAAAGAGCCATTTACATATGTGATAACTCATATTTTGTCTATGGCAAGAACAGAATTTCTGGACATCATTTTTGAAGGATTTCAGTCTTTTTGTACAGTTGCATGAAAAGTATTATGAACCCTTTGGAATTACCAGGGTTTTTGGATTACTCATAAAATGTTGTCAGATCTTCATCTAAGTCACAATTATAGATAAACACAATTTGACTAAACTAATAACACACATACAGTATTAGTTTTCAGGCCTTTTTCGAGCATATTAAGTAATCATTTTTTCAGTGCAGGCTGTAAAAATATATGTGAACCTCTGTGCTAACATCTTCTCTAAAAGCCAGTTGGAGTCAGGTGTTTGAATTAAGATGATGAGATTGGAAGTAGGGATGTCACAATACCAAAAATCTAGTAGTCAGTACCGATACCACCAAAAGTACACGATACTCGATACCAAAGTCGATACCACGGTGTGGTATAAAAATAAAGTTTAAAAAAATTCATTAAAAACTCTCCTGGAGGACATCCTCCTCTGGCTGATACTGGCAACGAGAGAGAGTGAGAGAGACAGAGAGAGAGAAAGGGGGGGATAGATTTTAGTTATCAAACACTGTCTGACAATGAGTGGAGGTGCACTCCTAAACGCGTGCGCACACACACTTATACTCTGAATACAAGCATTAGTTTAAATTCACTGATATGGTTGCAGGCCAAAAAGATTTATTAAAAGCATGAACATTTGAATAATTATTAGTGACATTAGGCTACATTTAGCTGACAGGACACGGGCTGAATGGTGATGCATGGTGGCCCATTCGGAGGTAGTTTATAACATTGCAATGCATTAGCGTCGTTAATAAATAACTGGCTATCGCAAACATTACATGGAGCATTACGTTAGCTGGTTTCACGGCCACACTACCCGATGCCGCAAACAAACATAATATAGGACCCATCTTTCAGGTGCTTCACCAAATTCCAGGTGTTTCCTCGCTTTGTTTGAAATGAACGATAGCATCGGTTACACACTGGCTTCAGAGCATCAATTATATGTTTGTTGTCATCCGCTTCAAATGCGAAGTATTTCCATATTCCATACCACATTTCCTCTCAACGAGTCGTGGCAGAGCTAAACTTCTGTAGTTTTTCCCGTGTGCTTGTAGTTCTTCTTCACCACTTGTGGACCTACTAAAACACTTGCGCGTATTTGCTGCCCCCATCAGGTCCGGAAGAATACGCTAATGCAGAAAAACAAGTACCATCACGTTTTAAGAATGTTGGTACCGACTAGGTACCGAAGTATCGGTTCTCGTGACATCCCTAATTGGAAGTGTGGGTGGTACAAGTACTTTAATTCCATTTAAATAAAGACACACAACGTCTGGTTACTGACAGATCTGTTCTCAAAGACAACTGATTAGTGTGAACCATGCCTTGATGCCATCAACTTTCACAAGACATTAGAAGGTGCATTGTAGAGATGCACAAAGCTGGGAAAGGCTACAAAAGCACTTCTAAAGACATAGGTGTTCATCAGTGCATGATGAGACAAATTGTCAACAAATGGTGGAAATTCAGCACTGTTGCTACTCTCCCTAGGAGTGGGTGTCTTGCAAAGATCACACAGAGCACAATGGGGAATCCTGAAAGAGGTGAAAAATAAACAAAGGGTAACGGCAAAAGAGTGCAAAAATCTTTGTTCATGTGTTCACAAGCAGATTAACACAGCACAATAATGGTATTAATGGAAAGACACCATGAAGGAAACAACTGTTGTCCAATCAATCAATAAATAATAATAATAATAATAATAATAATTATTATTATTATTATTATTATTATTATTATTATTATTATTATTGGAGCACATGTCAAGTTTGCCAAAAAAGACTGGATATTCCACAACAGTTCTAGGAAAATGTTTTGTGAATAGATGGACAAAATAGCAAATTGGCAAAAATGCACAGTGCTATGTTTGAAGGAAATAGGGCCAAACCTCATCCCAACTGTGAAGCATGGTGCATGGAGCATCATGGTTTGGAGCTGCTATGCTGCCTGAGGGCCTGGACACCTTGCAATCATTGAGGGAACAATGAATTCAGAACTGTATCAAGACATTTTACAGGGCATGTCAGGGCAATAATCTATGACCTCAAGTTTAAGAGAAGTTGGGTGATGCAACCAGACAAATGACCCAAAGCGCACAAGTAAATCAACTAAGGAATGGAAAAAGAACATTTCATGTTTTGGAATGGCCAAATCAGAGATCTGACCTTAACCTAATTGAGATGCTGTGGCATGACCTGAGGAGAGCTGTTCAGCCCAAAAATATTGATGAACTGAAACAATTTCAGTTGGACTTCTGATTAGAAGGTCATTAGTTAAAATCCCAGCACCAGCAAGCGGTCACTGCTGGACACAAGCAAGGCTCTTAACCCTCAACTACCCAGAGATAAGTCGCTCTGGATAAGGGCTTCTGCCAAATGCCATAAATGTAAATGTTGGGAGGAATGGTCCATAATTCCTCCTCTTTGTTGTGCTAGTTTTATAAACGGCTATAGACAATGTTTGGTGGATTTTGTTGCTGCTAAAGGAGAATCTACAAGTTACTGAATTTAAGGGTTCACTTACCTTTCCCAGCCTGCACTATGAATGATTACTTAATGTGCTCAACAAAGACTTGAAAAGTACCACTGTTTGAGTGTTATTACATTAGTCAGATGGTGTTTGTCTATAATAGAGACATCAATGAAGATCAGACCACTTTTTATGGAAAACCCTGGTTACTTCATAGGGTTCACAAACTTTTTTTTTTTTTTTTTTTTTTTTTTGCAACTATATATTTTAACTGTTCTTCAAGGGGTGTCAATCATATTTTCACATGTGCTTTTGAGAGAAAATACTGCAATAATATTTAAAAAAAGGAAGCTGAGGAAAGGTAGTTTGAGTAAAAATTTTAATTATTGAATATAAAGTTTATTTTATACCATCATTTTTGCTCATTGTCTTCAAAGTTGCTAATAACTCTGAAACTGACTATATAGCTGAAAATTTATTTCCATGCATTATTATCTTAAGATTTACTGGAGCCACTCAGTAGTTAGTGCTTAGTTTGTATAGTTTATTTTATGCCCAGCATGATTTCTAAACCTAACTGAAGGGCACTTTGACTCCTCTTGATCACCACATGTTACCAATAGCAATGTGTACACAGTTGTCATTCCTTAGATGACTTTTGTTCCTTGAAGCTTCTTGAAGCTTTTCCTTCACTGGACCTTCTATGTCCTGATGTGGTCTTTTGAGGGAGTCTTCCATATCTCCCTATGCATGTGCATAGATGGCCTGGATTATTGTTATTGGACTTTTGTTTTTTTGTTTTTTTAATGAACTGGATTTAAAATCACACTCCTCATACCAGCTTTGTAGTGAATGCCAGTTAATGGATTATAATTAACGTTTTTCTCCAGGGAATGCATCGAGTGCACCCTCTTCAACACCGGGAAATTTGCAGACAACCACACCTGCCAGCGCATGTGCAAGGATGAGATCATTGTCACAGAGACTCTAAGTGAGTATATACACATGGAACAAAGTGTTGTTTCAGGACTCTCTGTGGTTTTACATACAGTAATAACGGTGTTTCAGGAAGTTTAATTATTCCCTCAAAACCTTAACCTCAAATGACTACCCTGGACAGGATATCCGAATCTGTGACTGCAGCTCGGAGCATATTATGAAGTGAATGTGTGAAGCCCTTGGGACAACCTTTCAAGTGGTCAAATGTTGACATTTTCTCCT
>JANDJT010000199.1:12037767-12050428 GCA_024331685.1 Stegophilus panzeri | reverse complement strand
TGGGTATAAATGTAATAAAATAAGTTAATTTATTGAATATTTAGTGAGTTTTTTTTTTTTTTTTTTTTGTTTTTTTTTTTATTTGTTTTTTGTTTGTAGATCTATGATTCTGCTTTTAATTGTATTGGTATTCTTGGTGCTTATGTAATATAATATCCCTTGTGGGATCAATAATATTCATCCGTCCGTCCGTCCATCCATCAAAAAATAAGCTGTTTGAATGTTTTGATTACAGGCTGCTTGAGCAGGCTCCTGTTCAGATGGGTGAAGGAGCAGTCTTGTGGATTAAGCTAGTTATACCTCTGGTAGTTCACTCAGCCTCGAAGGTGCGCTTGCGTGCGGCTGCTGCGCTGGAGATGGGAATGCCCCTTCTTCTGGAGAAACAGCAGGAGGTTGCTGCCATTGTAGAGCCCATGATGTCGTCGGTAAGTCTTTTCCTCGTTTTCCATCTTGCAGAGACACTGCAAGAGTGAGATATAGGCTCTTTTGTGCTTTCTGCTAAAGCGGTTTGTCCTTGGGTAGGAGGCAATTCTGGATTGTTATGATTACTTGGGTGGTTGTGACTTTATTTTGCTTCCTGTTGGAAAAATACCACAATCTGCTTCTGTGGAGGTGACAAATTGAATGGCTTTTCAAATGTTCTTTCTCCTACTGTGAAATAAGTGTTGGACTATGTTTTGGAAAAATTAGTTAGCACTAGATTGCTTGGGTGAGATTATGCATCTCTTTCACAACGTTCTTATAATAACTTGCATCTTCTTCTTCTTCTTCTTCTTCTTATTATTATTATTATTATTATTGTTATTGTTATTATTTTAGAAACTTATCCCTGAGATGCAGAAACTGTTCTCCACCAAGAATGAGAGCAATGTGCTGAAGCTCTGGCCTTTATTTGTAAAGCTTCTGGGCAAGGTAAGGCATGCACATGATCATGCCACTCATGATCTTTCTTTTATATGTACTGAAGAGATGTTTGGTGCAAGTAAATCTGAAATGTGTGTGCTCTTTCTTTTTCTTTTTTCTTTTTTTTTTTTTTTTTTTTTTAATATATAAAGTTGCTTCACAAAGGAGGTGCTTTCATAAACTCGCTGCTCTATTTGGAAGAGCTCGGCTTCCGTAGCTCCTCTCCCAGCATTAAGAAAATTGCCTTCATAGCCTGGAAGAGCCTCATTGACAACTTTGCTCTTAATCCAGGTGAGCAGTTGACCAGACTGCTGCAAACATCAACCTCGTATCTTTTTTACATTTTAATATGGATTGGATCAAATTGGATTTAAATGTCTTTTCCAGATATTCTCTGTAGCAGCAAGCGACTAAAGCTGCTCATGCAGCCCCTCAGCTCCATCCTCGTGAGGACCGAAGCCTTGCTGCTAACCAAATTGGAGGTCTGGTGGTATCTGGTGGTCAAACTAGGGCCTAACCTGTCTGCTAACTTTGAACAGGTAAATAATATCATGTAATTCACAATGTAACATACAGGCAGCACAGGTTTTTAACATTATTGTGAGTTTTGCAAGGTTTTAACACACAAAACTGTTATGTATAAAGGTTGGTGTACCACTGCTGCTTAGCACACTTCCTGCAGATGCTTCATTGGTGTCTTCAGCCACTCCTGCTAGAAACACAAGCCAAAGCAATGGCATTGGACTAGTTACTCCTAAAGCAGGTATAGGGAATGTGGGTTTTTCTCCCTCTGGACATTAAATATGCTTTTGTTTTCCCTTGAAACCTGTATGTAATATCATTTTCTTTCTCTCTCTCTCTCTCTCTCTCTCTCTCTCTCTCTCTCTCTCTCTCATATTCATGCATCCATTTTAGGTGTTCCCTCGTGTAGCAGTCCAGGTTCTAACTTTCGTCTGAGCCTTAACAGCAGCGTGAGCATCCCTCAGTCCTACTCCTCCATCCAACTGCTGGGGCTGGAGATGCTACTGCACTACTTTCTAGGCTCACAGGCCAGTGCAGCTGCAGCCAAGAATAATCTACAGCTCAGTCTTGGTAAAGCACCAGTCCACACTTACTTTCTTTGTTGTTTGAATTCAATTTCCAGGATTGCTTCTGACTGTTTAATAATGTACAGATTTGCGGTTATTGTAATTATAAAATTTATTGTTATTGTAAGTAAAAACTTGTCGGCAAGTCGCTGTACATCATCTAGACGCATTTCTGGCCGATGTAGAAGGGACTGGGTAAACTCCACAGTGTTCCACTATGCTGGTGGAAGTAATCATACACTGCTTTGAGTCAGAACGGAAGTTGCGTAACGTCTTGTGAAAAGGGTCTATTGAAAGTTTAGGACACTACGGCACAGTGGCTATTTGTGAGGCGTATCATAATCAAATTCTTTGATTTTTTTTTTTTCCCCAGAGCCTTTGACACACAACCTTCTCAGCAACCAGTCTTTCTTCAGCAAGCACTCCTCCACACTCATTTCAGCTGTTCGAGATGGCTTCATCTCTGTGGGCAAAGATGCTCCAGGTACCCAGTTGCCTCAATTCATACTGCAATGGCTAGTTTTTGAGACGGTTTTAGTGTGTAGCTGCATTCAGCCTTTATTCAGTTAATTATGGTGTGTGATTTGTCTATAAATAAACTGTACCTTGCTCTTAACCATTCCCTGCCATTGTTATAGCTAATGCTGACCCATTAGATTTCCTTAATGTGTGCCTGTGACTTCAGAGTACCCCTTAATGTTGAAACCCTTATGTATTGCTTCTAATTGTTTAGGATCTAGTGTGCTAAGCTCCACATTGCCATTGTTTTTATTTATTTATTTATTTATTTATTTTTATTAATGTAAAAGAATTAAGAGGAAAAACTGGTTCTAATAAGAGTGGATCCACCTGAATAATATGAATTTGGATAATTTGGCATGCACTCTTAGGAGACAACAGTCTCATTGTGCAGTTGCCAGCCCCCGCAAGAGCCTCTGCTATTCTTTTGTCAGTGGATGGATTTTTAAAAAATTTTTTTTTTATTTTAACATTTGTTTGTACAGTTACCCAATCATTGCACTGTATTATCTCCAGATGGCCTGTATTACATCCAGATGTATATCGAGCTGCTGTGGTTGATTTTGTCATATTATGAAATATTGATCATTTACACAAGATACTTGCTTGAACTTTTCCCATATACATGTCATGCCTAGCACATTGTTTGGGCAGATATATATAATATATATATTTTAAATGAAACTAGTAAAATAGACATGCTTTTTGTTGTATTTCTTTGTTTAGAAGCGTTGCTGAGTCTGATATGGACCAGCCTTGTTGGCCATGTCAATACAACAATAGAGGCTGGTAAGTGCTGCAGTGGTCTATAAATCTGTATAAATACACAGGCATGAATAAAAGTGTTCTGTTGCTGTTTTAAGCCTGCATCTGTTCTATCTTTGTGGTACCTTTTTTTCACAGCTGGCAATAAGAAGGAGAGACAGGGTTCTGAGGTACTTACACTCCTGCTACAGGCCCTGCAGTCTATTGTGTCCTCTGAAACCCTGCCAGCTCCACGGGCTCTGGTAAATCATCTCACTTTGCAAATGGCTGCCCTTGAAAATCAGCTCCTTCAGATCCTAGCGGCGAATACTAATTAATAGTACTCATTCAACACCCTTTTGAGGTTTCTAAAGCTTGGGATGCCAACACCCCAAAACTTTTGAGTCCTCATGGCATGCTAAGACTTGAAATGAGAATTCATCACTAGTGTTTTGATGGTGATTTTTAATTCCATACAAAAGCCTTTTTGTAACCATCTCATCCCAGATATTGCCGAACACTGCTTTCTCAGGATGTCCGGGGGTCCTTAAAAAGTCTTAAAATATCTTTCATTTTTTAAAGTAAAAATTAAAATAAAGACTTATTTAGCATTAAAATGTCTTAAATTCACATTTCAAGGGTCTTAAAGACCTGACACAGAACTGACACCGTAAAGATTTGGATTTTATTTTGGCTCATTGCTTTTTGAGATGTCAAATCTGTGTCATTGTGTTGCACTCAGTGTGTGCGGCTCCTCTGAGTTTTAGGGCGGTTCAGTTCACAGGAAATGCCACTCCACACCAACTTTGTCTCCATCTGTGCTGCGAGTTTGAGTCGCTTATAACGTGCATTTAGGCACAACACTCGCCAGATTCACTTTGGTTTTACATTGGCGTAATCTTGAACATTTTTGAGGGCAGAGGTGTACAGCATTTCTCCTGATTAGTAATGAGAAGTGAATTACTAAATCTGTTGCCAATGAAACGGAGGTCTTCCTGTGGATTTCCGCCAAAATAAAAGCCATAAAGTCTAACGCATAAAGGTGAATTAAGTCAGAAATATTACTATTGTTGTATTACTAATTGTACCCCCAAATAAAATGTATTATCCAATGATGATGATGATTATTATTATTATTATTATTATTATTCAGTGCCATAGTAATATTGCAAAATAGCAAATTGTTTTTTTTTTAATGTATATTTTCTTCTTTATTAAAATTTTACAGTACTTATTAAATTACCCTGACATTATATTACAAAAAAACTAGTAAACACTACTGCAAGGGGGTTTTTAATACATCTGCTGAGGGAGTGATGGTAAATTTGACATCTTTTTCTCTTCTGACTGCTGTAATCCATCGCTCTATATCTTTATTTCCTCTCTTGGAAAGTCATGGAAAGGAAATACTGGATTTTTTTTTCACTTGTACTATTTGAGCAAATGGTAATGCATGGTTTTTCTAAGGTCTCCCATATACCTCTATAGTTTACATAAACCCAGAAATGGATGTATATACATGATGTATCATGTAACATGCTTGAAGTGACATGCAGGTCTTAAAATGTTTTGGAAATGTCTTTAATATGGCATTAATATAGTATTAAGTTTAAAGTGCAGATACCCTGTTTTTATGCTATGCAATTTCTTAAACTGTGTTTGTGCTGCTTTACAGGTTTTGTTGGAAGCTACTGTGAAAGCCATACCTCAGAAGGTGTTGGGGTCTGCAGCATATCAAGTGGCCAACATGGATGTCTTGAATGTGAGTTTGGTGGTTGTTGTTTGTAGCTGACCATTTTATAATGACAGTTTTGAAACAGTCCTAAAATGTGCTATTTGGCAATCATTTATTTATAAATGCATTACTTGACGTGTAAAGTTATCCTATCCATTTCTGCTCAGGGTACCCCAGCTCTTTTCTTGATTCTCCTCTTCTACCAGAGCAGTATGCTCTCGTCATTTGTGGCTGAAGAAAGGCAAGTTCTTTAGTGTTGTTAGTCTTTGCTTGTTCTTATTGCTATTTAAATTAGTCTTTTGGTCATAAGGAGAATTATAGATTTGGTTAAATGGTCTGTGATTGGTTTGACTTTCTTTTCTTGCTATCTGGTAGGTTCTTCTTGTGTTTGGAGACCCTAGTCAGTTGCGGTCTCTGTGGGCCCACATCCCCCCTGGCCTTTGGCGAGTCAGTTTTGGGTACAGTCAGTGGCAGTGTGGAGGCCGTGGAAAACAAAGAGCATTTGTGGAGAATGTGGAGTGTAGTTGTGAACCCTTTAACTGATACCATTACACAGGTTTGTTTTGTGTTTATAGTAGATTACTCTTTGTTGTTCCTCTATTTGAGCATTAACAGATCACCACCTTTTTTTTATTTATTCACTTATTTATTTATTTTTACAGACAAATGAGGTGAATCAAGGAGATGCCCTGGAGCATAACTTCAGTGCAATTCATAGTGCCTTGATGTTTCCCATTACTCACCTTTTGCCTGGCTCAGGTCTTCCACAGGTCAGTAGGCATCTGCTGTTCTCGCACATATTTTGGTCTTTATAGTCAGTTGCTGGCACAGAATTCTGAGATTGTTTTACTGTCATTTCTGCAATAGATGACGCAGAAGACCATGCTGAACGCTTGGTCTCGACTATACAAGGCTTTTGCTCGCTGCTCCGCTCTCGTGGCCACAGCGGAAGAGAATGTGTGCTGCGAAGAGTTGTGTGCCAGGATATCTGCTGCACTGGATGGTAAAGCCCTGAAGGTATACAGCATACATGGAACATGACAGTTTTGTTCATTATATTTATCTCAAATTAATGAAGCTCTGTTTATTCTCCCCCCTAACCCCACCCTCCCCCTGTCTAGAGTTTGTCCACTCTTGAGGCAGTAGCAAGTATCTTGCTGTCAATTATTGAAAGTGTGGACTTTTCTCCATTTACCCCTCAGTTTCAGCAGAAAATGAAATGTAAGCCAATGTGTGTTTTGCTTTAGATGGAAGGACAGATCTTTTATTTATTTATTTATTTTTAAACGGTTTTACAATTTAACAATGAACTTTTCCCTCCTTAGCCCCTCACACACCACTTGGTTGGGTTCGAAAGAGGAACAAAGCTCTGGGGAATCTCTCAAACTTCCATGTGCTCTTGGTGCAGTCTTTAGAGGTTTTCCTAACTTTGGCCTCTTCTGAGGAGAACAGTGCAGTTTTAAGTGGCATTGGTACAATGCTCTTCTCTATTGTGTCTATTCTTTTCACAAACCTTGCGTTGCCCACCGTTGTCCAAGAGTCACTGGCTTCCCTTACCAAACCTCTTGCACTTCTTTATGGTCAGGTAGGAAGGTGAGTTTTCAGTATTTTAGACGACGTATATGGTACTAATCAAACATCTTCAAACAAAACCTGAATACCTCTACACATACTGAATGCATTTTTTTTGTCTCTTAACTCTTGTAGTTCAGAAAGTGACCAGTCCAAGACCCACTCTGTGCTAGGATCCAAGGTAAATGTATTACTGAAGTTGAAGATGCTGATCATCACCTATAGCTGTTCGCTCATCCTTTTGTCACAATCATGATATCCTATTTAAAAGACAAGTCTTTTCTACCTTCAATTTAGTTGGAAAAGCTGGTAGGAGATGTACTTGGCACCTTGCAAACACGTTCTGCCCTGCAGTATGATGATGAGCTGCTGGAGGTTTTGTCTCCGTTACTTTGTGTGCTTTTCCAACACAAGAGCAAACAGATCCGCTCTGTCATCACTCAATTCTGGAATGCCACTTTTGGAAAAGCCCTTGTGCTGACATATCCTGAGAGTCTCAGGTGCGTGTGTGCATTGTATATTATAATATCCACTTGCAAGACCTTTGTTAACAATGATGATAAAAGTATTCCTTGTGTTATTATACAGAAAAGTGTCTTGGCCCAAAAAGCCTTCACTGATGAAAGTAAAATTTCTTCTAGGTCTGTTTTAAGTCAAGCTAAGCAGAAGTCTCCCTTAATTTTACCTGGTTTTCAACCAGTTGAAAACTCCTCTGAGGATTTCAGTGGACAGTGCTCAGTAAGTTCTGTTTAGCATTTCTAACACCAGACAGAATCACAGTAGTAAAAAAACCTGACTAACCAGTATAATAATATGTAAGCTTATAATAAAAAGTTCGGTACACTTTTTTTATACTTCATGTTGTGCATTGAATGACAACATACCATGTAAGACACTGCCCACTGGTTGAATTTCACTATCTGAAAGGGTTTACCTAGGAGGTCACACATTTTAGAAAATAATTTTATTAGACATTATTTAATCTGCAATGGTGCACCAAATGTATTTATCTTCATAGTTCATTTTGTTTTGAGCAGAGTGAGTGTTCTCAACTTGACACCAAGATCAGTGGGATGATGGTGACATCAGTGGGAAAGAGAGAATCCTTACTAACCAGGGTAGCAGAGCTAAAGGAAAAGAGCTCTGGAACACCCTCCAAGCCTGTATCGGTAAATGGCCTGAAGTGACACTTTTTTTTTTTTTTTTTATAAAGTTTTGGATCTTCAGTTGTATCATATTCTGGCTGATGGACATTTGCAGGTGAAACTGGATTTCGGGTCTCCGAAGCCTCCACGAAAAGAAGTTCTTGAGGAGGAGGCGTCGGTAGATTTCGTCTTCATTCCACCTGAGGCAAAGGAGAGAGTGTTGACTGAACATCAAAAGGAGGTCAAAAGAATTAAAAGGTAGTAAAGCAAACTTACCAGGTTTTGTACTGCAGCAAAATATCTCATATGTAAACATGTGTAATTTATGTACTGCTTGATTCCTTCTTTTCTAGGGTTGATATCCCTGCCATGTACAATAACTTGGATGCCTCTTTAGATACTACAGTCTTTACACAGTACACTCAGAGTCAAGAGGAGTCCATGTATGTACTACTGTTGTTGTTGTTTTAATTTCTCCTTCTTCTGCATTAGTTTCATTATCTCAGCATCTCTGTCTTTCAGTACTGAGCTGTTTACTAGTATGTGTTTGCATTTAGGGATAAATTGCCAACACAAGAACAAGCTGAGACCAAAGAAATGAATATGACTGAACCGAAGGTAGGACTGTGTATATCTGACTGGACTGAAAAGTCATTTATTGTGCATATGGCTGTATTATTTTAATTGGAGCAAGAGAAGTCAATACATCAAGTAGTAAATTGTTTTTTGTTTTATAATCTGTTGGACTTAAAGGAGGAGGCATCATCTGTAAGTGAGGATAAGAAGATGCAAGATTACATTAGTCCAGACACAATAGCACAAGACAGAGCAACAAATGAAGCTAACCAAACTACCGAGGTGCCGTCTTCTGTGGACGTCACAGCTTTGGATGCCGGTGAACTTCAGGATTCTGCAAGCCATATAGAGAGCCAAAGCCCAAATGTGTCTGGTTCATCTGACATGATCTCTGGTACTCCACCAAAGTCTAGCAGCCGACGTCAGTCCTTCATCACCCTTGAGAAATATGCAGAGGGTAGGCCAGCTAGTTCCCCAAGTGTTACACAATTTACTGGCCCACTCTCTAGGACTTTTTGTAGTCAGGAGTCTCCAAAGTCACAAAATGACTCGAAATCGCCTCCACCTTCTTCTTACTCGCAGCCAGAAATTGGTAAAGAGGTCTCTAAGGAATCTGCTGCTGATATTACCCAGGAGTCTACTAATCAGGCTGATGGACAAAATATGGAAATAACAGCAGAGTTAAAATCAGTAGCTAAAAGTCCAAGTGAAGGCACAGAAGATGAAGATGATGTGATCCCAGACACCCAGACCCACGAGCTGAGTGAGGCAGTTGATACTGATAACAAGTCTTCAGATAAATCCAGTGTGGTGGTGGTGGTGGTGAACACTGAAATTGCCTCCCCTGGTGGAGAATCTGAGGTTGTTGCTTCTCAGGATTCAAGTCAGGTTGAACCAAGGAGGTCGGGTAGACGCAGAAGTAGACCTGTCCTGCCAGGGGAAGAGTCAGACCAGGAATCCAAAAGCAAGCAGCAGAAAAAGGCTTCAACTTCAAATAATGCACAAAAGTCTACACCTGCCAAGAAAACAGACATTTTGCCTACAAGAACCAGAAGAAGTAGAGTCCTTGAAGAGAACATGAGTGAAAGTGGCAAATTGCAGAATAGTGAACGTGAAGATAAACAGAAAGATTCACAGGTACCACCATCTGCTGCTGCCACTACAAGTTCATCGCAGGGAAAGAGGAGTAGGAGTAAGGAAGTTAACCAGACTGAGCCATCTATTGAACAACAGTCTCCTTTAAGTCAAACAGATGATAAGATGGAGTCTCCTCTTAATCAGTCAGGTAGTCCATCTCATAGTAGGCCTGTAAGGCGGACCAGAGTAACCAATGCTAATGTGGACGTTTCTGACAAAAGACAGAGAGCTGGGGACTCTCCGGGAGACTCTCCAGCTGGTGTGTCCAAACAAGTGGACAGCTCTGCATCTGATGCTGATAGCCAGTCACCTGGCAGACCAAGAAGAGCAAGGAGGGCTGAAGCACAAAACAAAGATAAACCGGGGCTGAGAAATGAACAAGTGAGTGACCCAGGTCATGCTCAGACACCAAAACCCACAAAAGGCAAAGTAGGTAGGTGGAAGAAGGTTATGGAAGAAACGAGTAACATCAGTAAAGACACTACTCCATCAGGTTCAGTGACTTCTGAATGCTCACAGGGTAGTGACATGAGTGAGTTACAGGACAATTCTCAAGGCCGTGGGAAATACAGAACTCGTCGATCATCTCAAACGTTATTGGCATCTGTTGAAAACTCAGAGTCTGATGGGTCTGATACCCGAGACGGACAAAGATCTAAAAGGGCAAGAGGGCATAAATCATCTTCTGAAGTGATGCCAAGCACAGAGATGAATGAAAATGCGCCTGGGGATATGTTGGGCAAAGAAGATACAGATATCCCTTTAGTTCCAATGGACGTGTCAAATAATGAACCAGAGGTCTGTTTAGGTGAAAGCACACTGAATGAGGTTCAACACCTTCACAAAGCTGATGACAGAGATGAGGCCCCTGCAGCAGAAGGCCAAGCGATTGAACTTTACAACACTTCTGATGCAAAATCAGCTAATGATGAGCAACAGAGTGATAAAGACTCTAAGATGCAAACAGATTCCAATAAGGAGGAGCTGGTAAACGCTGTTCTGGAAGAGAGAGCTGTTGAGAAAGAAGCCCTTCCATCTTCACAGAACAGCCTACAGCTATCTGCAAAAGTTGAGTTAAAGGCTCCCGAATCGCGTGCATGTCCACATGGTAAAAGAGGTCGTGGACGCAGACGCTCCTCTAACTGTAACTGCCACCAAGTTAGCAGCACACCTTCAAAAGGACAATGCAGTGATTCTCGCGTTGTACAGGATCTAAAGGAAAACATGGTCCTGCTTGAATCCAGCAGCCTGCCAGCTGAAGTGGAGTTGAACAGAATCGCATCTGTCTTACCGGAAAAAGAGAGTGTGGCACCTCAAGATAATTGTCCTGACGTTGCAAATGTCCAGTCTTCTCCATCCTTGGCCAGCTTGTCAGAAGCGGCGATGCCTGCTGAAAGCCCAGTGGAAAAGCATAATGAAAGCGTTTCCCAGTCCTCTGACGTGAGTGAAGGTACGACCCAGGTAGAGGAACACCACAAAGACAGTATAGCTGACACTGAGGATAAGCATGAGGAAAAGGAACAGTATAAAACATCTTTAGAAAACACATTTAGCCAGGAGCAACCACAGGAAGGTCCAATTACACCAGATGCCGATCCAAGTGTACCAGATGCTTCTCCGAGCCATAGCCAGCCTGTGGAGGATAAACCAGTATGCCAGGAACAGTCCAAATCTCCTGTCAGTCAGGAGGAAATAGTTCACAGTGGAGAAAAAACTGAGATGCCAGAAAAGGAGGAACTTGTGCCTGAACTAGATGGTGCAGTTACTGCACTTCCAGAGGGTACTGAATTAGACAGAATCCCTCATGAAGAGGGGGATGATGTTGAAGCAACACAGATGAACCAAGGTCTTCAACCTAAGACCACTCTATCTTGTGAAGCACCTGTATCTCCACAAACTGCCTCAGCAGAAGCATGCTTGGACTCCCCACCCAAACAGAAATCTTCAGATTCTCTTTGTAGAAACGCAGACGTGAGGCAGAGTCCCAGTAACAGTGCAACACGTGGTGTATGGTCACCATCAGCTTCTCCATCTACAAGCATTCTGAAGAAAGGACAGAAGAGGCAATGTGAAGAAGAGTCTCCTTCACCTCTCATTAAGGTAGTATTTTAAGGATAAAATGTTTATTAAAGATCAAAAGCTTAATTCTAGTATAATATAGTGTGTCTGGGAATATTGCTGTGTATTAATGTTTTTTTGTTTTTTTTGTTTTGTTTTTTAACACCCCCCCCCTTCCCCCCCTTTTTCTTTGTTTTTGTTGTAGTCTCGTAGAGTGTCCTTCGCAAACCCGATACACCAGCAGGAATTGGCTGATGATATTGACCGCCGTAGTCCAGTAATACGGACCAGCTCTCCAAAATCAAAAGCTGTTGGACAGCCTAAGGTATTATGACTGAGATTTCTGTGTTAAGATATTAAAGCAAATTACAAATGAGCTAATTTAATTAGAATGCAATTGTATTACAGTACATCACAACACCTACAAAAGGCCTGTTGACCCTCAGCCCTCGCAACCTTCGCAGTCCAGGTTACAAGAGTTCAAAGAAATGCCTGGTATTTGTTACTGTTTATTCGTAGAACATTTTATATCATTTTATTTTTCCCCATTTTGACAGGACCGGTTTGATAGTTTTAAGCCTGTTCTCTCGAGTCTAGCTTAATGAGTATTTGAATATTTAACATACAAATGTGTATATTAATGTTTAACCTGGCAACAGATTTCAGAAATGAGTCAGGAGCCTCGGCCCATTCCAAAGGATTGTGTTTATCCTGCTCTTGTCTGCTGTTCTACCCCTGTGGAGGCTGTTCTGCCCCAGATTTCTTCCTCAATGTGGTAAGTTTTAATGGTCAGCATTTTGTCTACACTGATTGCACCCGCGCTCATTTACCAGATCAAAGTGGATGACACTGGCCTCTCTAATTTGCTCCTCATTACATTTTCATGACCATTGCATTCCCTCAAATAATTCCCTTTCCCCTCCTGAATTATGGTGACTTTAAAGGTGACCTGATCAAGTTGACCTCATTGAGCTGTGTTGATAAAACTTGCACTTAATTTCTGTAAAAATTTCTGTCATTTAGACACTAGTTTTCTTATCGTTTTTCTTACCTCTTGACTAAATAAAAATGAATATTTTGTGTGTATTTTATATATACAGTATCTCCCAAAAGTGAGTACACCCCTCACATTTTTGTAAATATTTGATTATATCTTTTCATTTGACAACACTGAAGAAATGACA
>JANDJT010000199.1:11981713-12037752 GCA_024331685.1 Stegophilus panzeri | reverse complement strand
CCTTTTTTTGGTGTGTATTCACTTGTCACTGTATTTTTATTGTACCTAGGCCTCGAGGCTTTGGTCAGCTTGTGCGTGCTAAGAATATTAAAACAGTTGGAGATCTGAGTGCTCTATCCCCAAATGAAATCAAGTCGCTCCCTATTCGTTCACCTAAGATGTCAAATCTCAAAAAAGCACTGAAAACCTATCATGAGCAGCAGGTACAGTAAAACAAAACAAAGAAATCGCTTTATTGGGAATATTGTGCTTAGCTGATATATTGTTTTACTGAAGTTTGATTTTTCCTTTAAGCGCAAAGGGCGGCCTGATGACCTGAAAAGCTTTGACGAAATGGAGAAAATGACCTCTGAGCCTGAGGAGACTACTGCGGCTCCAAATCAAGAGGACCAAACAGCTGGAGATGGACAAGGTACAATTGTCAGATTAGCAGTATAGGTGACCTGCATCATATAGATACTAGACCTTGACATAAGGGCTTTTTTATTTTATTTTATTTATTATTTACCGCAGAAGTCATCTCATTAGAAGTGCCAACAACTGTAGAGCAGAAACAAGAAGAACCAGTGCCTGTGGAGCTGCTATCAGATGTTGCCGCTCTGGGATCTCGTCTAACCCAGGAGGAGCTCGGTCGCTATTCACCAAGAGAATTGGGTCTGATGCATGAACAACTCAGTGGGATGATGAGAAGTATTGTGGATCATCTTCAGTCACGTTTGGTCAGCAACCTTGAGGACAGTTTGTCATGATTGCAACCATCCTTCTGATCCTCAGCCTTCTACATGGAACATGACTGGTTTTTAACATGGTTGTTAGCAGTGGACTACATGGGTTTTTAGTTATCGTTTTAGCTGTGGATCTTCTAACATCTTTCCAGACTTGTGGGATGGGTCTGCGACTACCTGCGTGGACATTAATCGTTTGTACCATATTCATATCCTTTGAGCGCATTATAGATAGATGGGCCTTTCTTAGCCTTTTTATTGGTGGTTCTTAACGAAATCTGTGCAGATCAGAATGCAGATGGCACTTTTAGTATTACAATATTTCTTTTTTTTGTTTAAATAAAGGAATGAAGGTGTAAGAGTGGTGTTTTTTAACTGAGAATTTACCCGCAGGATTGATGTCTTGGTGTATTTATTTGTTTCTTGGATCAGAATTATGGAACATGGATAATTTTTAGGTCACATGGTGATCCTCAATGCATCCTCCATTTCCAAAATATTTGTTTTAATAGGTAATCCAACTCACATTTTAGACTTCACAGTAGTCTTTTATCCTTTTTATTTTGGTTATATTATAAAAGACTGCCAGTGAACACAATGTACAATTTGAGTTTACAAATAGTGTTCATGCAACCTGTGATGTAAGGAAATCTTTAGTCTGTAAAAAAATTTTGTAAAATCAACAAGGATAAATCATACTGGTAGTGTGACCAACTCTTGTTTTTCAGTCACTGGCAGCCTTATTTAGGATAATTAGCATTTGATTTCTATTATTTAGAGTTATATATATTCATAAACCAAAATTCATGCAGAGACTTTTCACCAAAGATGTCTTCTGTTATCAATACCTTATTGCTATTGCTAACTCTATTCATTTAATCATTTCATACATTATTTCAACACAATGACAGTCCAGGAAGTGGTGTTTTTGTGTTAAAGGGATATTTAAAAGTGGAAATGCATGTGGCTGCATGCAGTGTTTATGTAATAAAACCATCTAAAACTCTGGATATATTTAAATAATTTATGCATCAAAGAAATTGACTTCTTTACGTAAGGCTCCATATTCAGGACAAGAGACAGATATACTGCAGAAGCGTGGTGTGCTTTATTAGCTACTGAGCCATAATATGACTCTAACCCTAGGCCTAGGGAACTGGAAGAAACAAAACACACATACAATTTGTGACCAGCCTTCAGCAAAGGAGGGAAGAGGTTTGTTTCTTGGAACTCTTCGGTGTAATTTTTTTTTTTTTTTTTTTTTTTTGGGTATGTCGGGAACTGATGGTCTCACCTCCCAGTTTTCAGGTTTATATTTTTTCCTTAATTATGGTTTGATAATGTCTTTCTTTGGTATCTCACTTTTAGTTCAGTTTCAGATCTTCTTTACAGCAAAGCCCATCTCTTCTTGTGCAAAAGATTCAATGTTAGAACAGGCAGTGAAGCCTTCCAACCACCTGAATCTGTTATTTGTTAGTAATATACTAAAGTAATGGGCTTTAATTTGCTTTCAATTGTTCTGCTGGGTTTGGTACATGTCTGTCAGTTTCTCATGCCACATCCACTGAAGAGTTGCCGGTATGGGCATGAACAAAATTGCACATAATGTGAATGCAGACACACAGGATCGATACTATTCTAAGCCTAACCTACCCTCAACTACACATAAACTAGCTAAATGCCGGAGATGCTTAGCCCTGTGGATGTGTCATACTCGCACTAGTCTTTAGATCGCCTCCACGTAGTTGGCTGGCAGCATGCCGGTCTTTCCAGTTCGCTGCACTGTGCCATACATCCAGCCCTCATCGATGGCCTGCACATTCACGATGACATCTCCATCTTTGAAGGACACCTCGTCGCTGTCAGCTGCAATGTAGTCATACATGGCACGAACAGATTTCTGTTGAGAGGGAAAATATATAAAGTGACTATATATAATCATGTTTTTGTTTTTCCTTCCCCAAATGTAGGCTGCAATATTTTTAGGAAACTCAAATTATTTTCACCATGGTGTAATTTTCTATCCATCCATCTATTTCTCTAGCGCTTATCCTACATAGGGTCATGGGAGCCTGGAGCCTATCCCATGGGTTTCAGGGCACACCTTGGATAGGGTGCCAACCCATCTCAAGACAATTTAGAGATGCCAATCAGCCTACAATGCATGTCTTTGGACTGGGGGAGGGAACGCCCAACCCTAGAGGTGTGAGGCAGGTGTGCTAACCACTAAGCCCAAAGTATTTTTAAAAAGACGTATGTATGAGAAGAATCTCCTACTTACCCCAGTGGTAGAGGGGTGTGAGGGCACAGAGGACACCGTGGTCTGCTGGGTGACTACAGATGAAGATCTCTGCTGAAGTTCAACTGTCTTGGCCTGCTGGTAACCTGTAAGACAGGTAATGATGTATCTGAATTTGAAGTACTGTCTTTCCATACTACAGTAATAATACAGCTCCTTAACGAGCACTTCTTGTTTAGCTATTTAGTGTCAAGTGCACGTACCGATGGTAGAAGTAGGGAATCCGTTGCTGTAGTGGGACAAGTGGTGGTCCACAGCCTCAGACAACTCGGATTTCTCATCACCTAAACCGCTCATGGCGCTTGTCGAGCGAGAGTGCTCCTTACTACGGCGCTGAGCTTGAACTGAAAGGTGTAGAGAGTTTTTTCAAATTGTCGTAAAATGTCAAATTCTTACTTAATTAAAATTGGAAGTAGCTGGATTAGTTAGTGACCACACTAAAATGTACTTAAGTATTTAAAAGCAAAAAAGATTTTAACTAAAACTAGAATGAGGACATCTTTTTTTTTTTTAATTACACATTTATAATTTTGCACAATGAATTGTACAAAAAGTTACAATATTTAAGGTTTGAGTTTATATTTATTCAATTCACTGACAATACAGCATCTTGTTCAATTGGAATAAATTTTTGATTTTTAAAAAAAAATATCAGTTTATATTCTTTTCCTTTAATGAGACCGATATGTAAACTTTCCATGTGCAAAGATGACTCGTGGTATTCATATAAATTAGTATGAATACTATTAAATGATTTACAGTTAATAAATAAGGATATTTACCATCAATCACAAAAAAAAATTATTGATTTGGGAGCTGAGCAAAAAATAATAATAGCAAATAATGATTTGAATAATGATTTTGAGATTTGACTGAAAGGTCTAAACACAAATGCAAGGAATAAAAATTAATGATATAATTGAGTAATTTTCTAATGTAAAGTGCAAATTCCATAAAATGATACTTAATTATTGTAACAGAGCACAATTACTTTGATATTTCCACCTCTGTTAGTGTTCATAATGATCCCAAATTAAGGCCAGGCCAATGTAACTATATAATATTTATAGGCTGTGACCTACCTGACATCATGTGGAGACTTCTAGACTGAATATTATCTTCAGCAGGATCATAATCAAACACAGAGCCTGGGTTTGTACGCCATACACGCAGGTCTAGAAATTATAAAACAGTTAGTTACTGTTGAATTCTACATAAACATAGTGGTATAAAGATGTAAGCAATTGTACAGGGGTTGTTTAGTAATGTTACTGTAAGTGTGTTATTGTGTTTCGATGAGCTGACCAGCGATGGTTTCCTGGTCATGCTCTATAGCACGTCTCCTCTCCATTTCCACCACACGCCTCTGAATGCCACGGTAGTTGATGTCACTGAAGTCCTGAGTATTTCTCTTTACACGCTCCGTCACAAGGTCAGTGGTGGTGGGCGTGAAGCTGCCCTTACTCTTCTCAAAGTCCTGGTGGTACTGCACCTATGAGATAGATGTCTCCTTAATGTTATTTCAAATGTTCTACATGCCACGTTTTGTTTTGTGTAAAAAGCTGAGACTGAGCGGAAATTTACCCCAGAGATGATACGCTGAGTCTGCCTCACACGTCTCATCTCAGGAGTGTCCAGTACGAAAGCTGCTTTGCCCTGTACCTGCTTACGGAAGCTGTCCGAGTACAGCACCTGGGTGACAGAAAGAAGAGTAAATGCAATATAAGCTTTTTACAGGATATGTTGCATTATGAGTACATCTCAGATCGGATAATTCCAGGAAGTAGGGAAACAGATGACTATAAAGACAGCAGCCATAAAACATGTAAAAATCTGTGTTATTGCAACAGTAGATGAATGAATTAGCAGAGTAGGTCCACAAAGATGGAGGGTGTTTTTGTTCCATTCCACAGAAGTGCTACAGGACAGGGGGAAATGCATGAAAAGTTGTTTCATCAAGAGGAAGTTAGCAATGGTCGCACGCATCACATTTATATTTTGATGCATTATATTCAGCAGGTGGAAGGATGAAGTTAATATTATTAGAAACCTAAGCAAGAAGAAAGGAGTTAGATAGGTTATGTTGGACATGAATTTTAGGACACACGTTCCCTGGCTGAGTACCGAGCTAATATGTTCTTGGTTCCGTTTGACCCGCTCCATCTCTGGTGTGAATATGACAGGAGTTCCTTTGCCAGAAGCATCTCTATACAAAACCTGGTGTGGAGAAGAACAATGCCCATAGAGAGGCCAATGAGAAGCAGATACCACAGATCATACTCACGCTCCAAACATTCCTTCAGCAGAAGAAGGAGATGTTTGTGAGGAAACACCAATCACAGCATCACATTTGGAGATTAAATGGCACATACGGAGAGAACCCTGTAGTGAGGGGTTAAGAAAAGCAAATACGAGCCAGATGATTGCAGTTTGTGAATTTTTAAATAACACATAAGCAGAAGAGGTTACTGTTGTGTTGGATTACATGGGTTCAAGTTTGAACGCTTGGACTAAACATGGAGCATAGATGATTTGGCGATTATATTAGCAGGTGATGACGGACAGTATGGATGGAATGGAGGTCGTGTGAGAGTTCATGCAGATGAAGGCACGCCCAAATATATTGTGTGTAGTTTCCACTACCGAACTGATGTGCTTCTGAGTCTCTCGGACTCGCTTCACCTCGGGGAGGTCCGATATAGCTGTCCCTTGCCCCAACATGTCTTTGTACTTTATCTACCATTGGATTCGGTTCCATACAGGCAAGATACAAATGAAGCAAATGAGGAAAAGAACAGTTGACACAAAGAAGACAGCAAACATTTTCATAAGAATATGGAAAATATTGCTGTAAGCATGAACTTTAGAAGGATTAGCATTAAACCTGGTGGTATATTCATGAATGGATGTTATAATAAATGTTATCATGTGTTAATCATTGTTTTTTCAGGAACTACAGTTAACCAGGGGAGTCATAAAGGTTTGTCTATTATGATATATGGATGACAGAATGATCCGTTGCTGGGAAAGGGTCACACCACTGTGTACCATGCTAATATTTTCCTGATTGCGTTTAACTCTCTCCATCTCAGGAGTTTCTGATACCGAAGTTCCACTTCCTAAATCCTCCTTGTAACGAATCTTTAAATAAGTATAAGAAAAAAGGGTTATACAAACAATCCAACTGTTATTCCCACAAATACCATGTATTTTGCATGTACATAACAGGCAAGCTCATTGTTAGAATATAAATTGTACAAAGAAAGAATTTGAAAGAAAAAATTCATACTGACAAAGGTGAAGGTAATTATGCAGTACGAGTTAATTATTTATGAGGTATTCATTAACAATATGTGCTTCTATAGAATGGTGGAGGATCGAGTATTATACCACAGCACTGTTAAATTCTCAAATCTGATTGGCCAGGTGGTGTTGATTACTGATCGTAGTTCTGGCTTTAATTCAAATTGCACATTACATTACTATTTTTATAGTATAACCTATAATAATCTAATGTATTCACTTAACATTTATGGAAGGATTCTTGGGTATCAGCGGTGTGTTACAGCCAGTAAGTCAATAAGGGTGTACTGGTGTAGAAACAACTGTTTAGATCAGTTATACTGCAAGTGATGAGAGGAAATAACTTGTCTCGCTGGCATTCAACAACATAAATAAATATAAATAAAATGTCACTATATACATTTAAAAAGCACAATGCCTTATTCAGTAATAAAAGAAAAAAACATCATTAGCATATTGCTGTGGTATAAGTGGAATAAAACACTAATAAAAATCAACTTCAGGCTGATAATGGCATCACACCTGCCCCTGCTGTTGATTATTTTCCAATAACAGCACAAAATTAGTGTTTTATTCCTTACAAAAAAATTATAAAATCAGTGAATTAACCAGTGATTAACCAGTAATAATAACTAGTGAATTAGGAAAGTCACATCTGGAGTAAGAAAAAAACAAAAAAAGAATGATCAAACAGGTTAAAACGAGGGGGAGGGATTCTCATAATACAGCCAAGGAAACTCTACCGAGCTTATGTTCTTCTGAGTCTCCTGCACACGTTTCACTTCAGGAAGATCTGGTATAGATATGCCTTGACCTAATGAGTCCTTGTATTTGATCTATTCCATATTTCCATTTAATTTGTGACATAGAAATAAAAGAGAAATGATAAAACACAGGAAGCATTAAATATGTATCTGGCAAAACTACAGAATACATGGTGACACTTTACATAGGGTTACAGAAAACCTACATTAGCCCTTCCTGACTACTAGTACCACCTGCCGTAAACCTACATAAACATTTTGAAAGGCTTATTCCAACATCCTAATGACACCTGAAATAACACTCAATTTTAAAATAACACCCGAGGAAAGTGGCATATGATTCTTGTTGTTGTAAGGCTGTGAGAACAAACCTTTATTAAGGTTTATGTAGGCTTATGTCATGTAACAAAGGGCTTATGTAAGTGTCATGTAGCTTTAAAAACAGTGTCTTTAAGCAAAGTGGGAAAACTATATAAAAAGAAAAATACACACCACCCATTATGAAAATGTCTGGGAATCAGTTATGGAGCATATTAATATTGAAATACACAACCAACTTAACTTCAACTTTTAGTTGATTAAAGTATTGGGAGTTTTTTCTTAATGGCATTAAAATGAAGTGTTTATTAAAATGAACTTCAAATGGAGAGAGTGGAGATTAAAATCAACTGAAAGGTAGTATCTCATTCTGTCTTGGCAATGATGGGTAGCAGGGGAATGTGGTGGTGAGTGGGAAAAGGCTGGGGTAGGGTCACACCACAGTGTACCGTGCTAATAGCCTGCTGATTGCGTTTAACTCTCTCCATCTCAGGTGTTTCTGCTATAGCAGTTCCTCCTCCCACATCCACCTTATAATGAATCTTTAAAAATGCAGAGGCAAAAATATTACACCGATTTGTTAGGCAACTATGATTTTTTTTTTTCTTTGTGTTTTCTGAGGAGGCCCCTTGAAATAATAAAGGAAAATATTATTCAACATATATGAACATTTCACATATATTTACATATCATGGCTTGGATAACATGCAAATCTAGTAGCAATGTAAAAAAAATAATAATTTTTTAAAGCATTACGGTTTTAGTTCCTAAAATAGTTAGGGCAGTTGTTTCACACAAATCAATTGAGTTTCAACATTACGTTAGTCTCCAAACTGGTAGTCTATAGTTAATAGCTAAATTTAGGCCTAGATGAAATAGGAGTCGGCTGCATGTCAGGGACTGTTAACATATGATCCTAGCAAGAGTAAAAGAAAAAAATGGGAGGACAAGCAAGAATAAAAAAAGAAGAAGAAAAAAATGACAAAAGTAGGCTGTTAGGAAAAAAGCATATAAAAAGAGTAAAAATATACTTAATGAGTAGGTACCGAGCTGAAATTCTTTGTATTTTCTTTAACACGAAGCATTTCAGGGGTGTCCTTTACTGCGGTTACTTTGCCCTTAATGTTTTTAAGGTCAATCTGGTATTGAAGCTACAGAGAAAAAAGCACAAGGGCAGTCAAAGTACTGCACACAGAAAAAAAAAAAAAGTGCAGGGTAACAAATATGCTTCAATTATGTTCAGATGAACACAACCAATGCATTTAATCATTAATAACTTGTTGACAGAATGAGATGGAATCAACTGATACAGTTTAACAGTTCCAGAGCTGTGTCTGTGAGTCCTCACACACAAAAGACAAAAATCAAGGACAACATTACAAACACAAGGTCCAACCTACTGGGAACAAAGGAAAGAACAAAAACAGTGACAAGAGACTTGGGGAAAAAAAAAGTCTTACAGTGCTGAAGTTCTTCTGGTTCTCCCGCACTCTCTGCATCTCAGGAGTGTCCTGAACTGCATTGTAGTGAGACATGGTCTTCTTTGCCTCCTCCTTGTACTTTTTCTGTTTGGAAAAATGAATAATGCTTGACGTGACTTTTATACCATGGTTATGGATGACACAAGGTATCTCCAAAAACAATATTCTGATTAAAAATACAAACAAATAAAAATGCATTTATTACTTATGTTTCCTAGCAAAATATCACACGATCAGTTTGACTATAAGCCATTACCTGGCTCACAATGTTCCTGATTTGCTGAGCGTGGATGATGTCAGGGGTGTCAATCACGGAGGTGTAGCTGGCCCTGTCCTGCTCAGCATTGTGCTTGTACTTAACCTGTAAAACATGGCTTTCAGCTGAGAGACTCCTCTTACTTGGTGGTAACATGAACAGTTTCTTGTTTAGGACAGTGACATTACTAACATTACAGCAACATGTTTTGTTTTTGTTTTTTTAAATATGTACAATAGGACTTCCTAAAACATTCATGAGCACTGTATAAATAATATAAATAATTAAAAAAGCAATACTAGGATTTAGAAATGGCTTATGTTAAAATTTGTGAGGTGACATTAGGAGGTTTTGATGTATGACTTTACAGGCAAGCTTTAACTTATTCATGAAGTTATGAGATGTTGTCTATAAAGTATCCAATCCTTTCATTTCCTTTTATTTAAATAAGCTACATTGTAAAGGACATACACAGTTCTTCAAATAGGAGTTATAAATGCTACAGTCTTTACCACTTTCATTTGAGGATATGAAAATCATTCATTTGGCTAACATATGGGCTTCCATAATAAACAAAGTAAGCAAGGTCATATTGGAATGTGGTTTATAATAGTTTTTAAAACAAATGGACCGCCAGCTCTTCAGTTGAAGAAAAGAAAATTCCATGCTCTTGCATGAACAATATATAGTAATTACACCTCCTTAAAGCTTAATGAATATACTGTACAACATAAGGATAAACAATTACAGTCTACATTAAAAGCTTTAAAGAGCCATTCATATTTATATATATTAAAAAAAAATTGTATTATGGAAACCCAATGTAAGTACTGTTGAAATAAGATACAAACTTTTATCTTGATAAAATTATCAATTCACCACAAAAAAAATTATTCTTTGTTAACATCTGTCACTTGATGGGTAAATGTCCACTCTAACATCTTTCATCAGGATGACAGATGATCCATCCACTAACCTGGCTGAGGATATCTGTAGCATTTCTTGCTCTCATAAAGTCTGGAGTATCAGTAGCCAAAGCCAACATTCCTTTGCCCTTTATCTCTTGCTCCAATGACTTCTTATACTCTCTCTGTGGAGGTTTAAAGATTGTTGAAGATTGTCCAATCAAATAGCTTTAAAATAAAGAACACTGTATATGCAAAGCTGGAACATTACAGCGAGGAAATATCAACATATCTGCATAAAGGCTTCAAGACTAATATTAGAGGTTAAACAGCTTCATTAAGAAGATCCTTATTTTTAACAGCATCAGGGTATGGGTAAAGTCCTGTTAGAAAATAAGAGCAATATTAAAAAAACAGAAATTCTGGAAGAAGAAAAAAAAAAAGATTTAGTGAGAAGCGGAGTGGGATCAGTAAAGTTTTATTACCAAACCTGGTTAGAGGATCGGGTGGCTTGATCCATTAGGGAAATGGAGATTTTAGTGATTAGCAAGAATCAGGACTCTGTTAGTGTGGTAAAGAGGTTAAAGAGTCATGACTTCAAGAAGAAGATTAAGAGTGAGACATGGGATGGCTTCAGCCTGTGCCATTCCTACCTCGTTGAGGATCTGAGTAGCATTCTTTGCTCTTAGCAATTCAGGAGTTTCCTCCAACTCTGTAAGCCCTTTACCCTTCACCCCTTCCTCTAGATCCCTCCTATACTCTTTCTACAAGGTGGAGAAGAATAGAGATACTGCACAGAGAGCACACGACAAGGCACAGACATGCAGTACCGGACACAGCACTGCTCACACATGGAGCTCAATGTCACCATGCCTCTGTTCCAAATGTGTTTATTTCTGAGGTCATATTATACATCATATATCATATATATTATACATATTATACATCATTTGGTTTGGTAAGCATGATTGTAATATGCTCCAGTAATTGTGTGCTGCTGTTTTAGTGGCGAATTCAGTTTGTTGTTTCTGAATTGGCTTGCAATTTCTTTTTTTTAATCATTGTGTTTTAAAAGCCGAACAAAGGCACTAGTGAATACACATTTTATCAAGTGTTTCTCAAGCAAACATAGGAACACAATATTAAGGAGATGTTTTATGTTCGTATAATGTTAGCATTAGAAATAATCCAAATCACCAAAGTTAAGACTATGCAGAAACGTTAATAAAAACACACACTCAGGGGTAATGAATGTGGATTTGGAGGGCAGTAGAAGAGCATCAACAGAAGTAAAGACAAAACTGACAAACAAACTCACAAAAAACTGGAACATTTAAATGACTGGATGGGGTATTATTGCCATATTATGACTGAGTGGTAAAAACATGCAAACTAACCACAACCTACGCAGCTGTGACCAGGAACATTGCAGTAAGTTTGGTGGGTCTTAGTATGATTACTGGGAAGGGAGGAACAAAATATAGACTGGTCCATTTGTTACCTCACTAGCAATTTTGGTGGCATGTCTGACATGTAACATTGCCGGAGTGACCTCCAAGCCTGACAGGTTCCTGCCTTTCATGTTTTCCTCAAAGTCCTTCTTATAGTCTTTCTATCCACCGCAAAGATAAGAGAGTGAAAGACACGTGAAACCTCAATAACATAGGCTTAATGTAACCTCTGCTGGTCTGAACAGGTCCTCAAATAACTGCTGTTTTCTTATCCCCCAAATGTAGAATCAGCATAAAACTGAGCAGGGAGTGGCTGAAATTAAATATCCACATTCAAATAATTCAACATACATAGGACATAAACGTATGACAGACAACAAAACATACAGTACTTTACCTTCTCCTCAATCCCTGAGTGTCACTTGCCGGTTTTAAGACTTGTCTTTTATCATTAAAGCAATAAATCTGTTTTTCATAATATAAGTCAATACATCTGGAATGGTTCAATTTCCAAAATATGAAATAGAGAATCTTCATGCAAAGTTAAATCACCACTGTAAGATCCTGTAGTGACTAAATCACTGATTTACCTGGCTCTGCATATGCTGTGCTTCTTTGGCGCTCACGTAAGTCGGAGTCTCAAAGTCCAGCATGGCCTTGCCTCTCTCCTTCTCATATTTCTCCTTGTACTTCACCTGATTTTAGAGAGAATCCCAAAGGTCAAACACATGTGGAATGGTTAATCCCCAAGAAAATATGCTGTTTGGAAAGTATGCCTAAACATTATTTGTTAAAATGCATCTAACTGTTCATTAATTTTGAACTTCATAAACAATTAACAGTTTCAAGAGTGTTATTGAGCATAAAACTAACTTGCCTGACATACAGTATACAATACAATCTAATTTTAAGCAAGACTTGATGCACTCCAAATGTTAATACTATAAGATAAGCATTTAAGTGCTGAGAAAACTCAGTAAAAAGGAGAATAACGGCATCTATGGTCATTCCAATGCATAAACAACTTCATTTTTTATTGAAATGGTGTGCGAACACGTTTTACTACTTCTATAAAAAGCCGCTTACCAAAACAGTAACTGTAAAAAGGTTTATTGCAAAAATTAACCCAATCAAATGAAACAATACAGACACAGCTGGCCTGTGGGAATATGAGCTGCTGCCTTAAAGGTAAAATCAGAAGCAACAAGGTTTATTTTCACACCTATGTTGATTTATACATACATATGTACGTACGTAGACACACACACACACACACACACACAGTTTACAGGTGATGTCGGTTTGAGGCCAGGACTTACACCATGTTGTAACTTACATTACTCTGCAGCTCTGAGGCCTCTTTGAGATGAAGCTGCTCAGGAGTGTCAGGAATCAAATGGTAGTGACCTCTACTCTCCTCAAATTTCTTCTTGTACTGGTACTAAGAGGGAACCCCCAAGCAAAGCAACTCAGTATAACAATACTAACTAATTCAACTAGTGCTAAACCACTTCTCACCCATTTGACTAAATTAAAACAAAACAAAATTAAATAAAACAAAACAAAAATAAAATATAAATAATATAATATAATAAAATAAAATGCAGAACAAAAACCCTAAATGTGTATTTCTGGAAAACTACAATTTTTGTGGGGGGGAAAAATCTAACAAAATGTAGGGAGCCGCTGAAAATAAACTTTCCAGTGCGCACGAGAAGCTTTTCACGAGAGCACCAGAAACTTTTCGCGTGCGCACACGAAAAGTTTCGGGCGCGCACGCGTTACAGTTTCCGGTGTGTGTAAAGCTCTCTTCCGGACGGTAACCAAGAACAGAAGTAATTTCTTTGTACTGAAGGCCGAGTTTCTCGGTTTCTTTATGTGTAAATGAACGATGGCAATGACGCAAACGGAAGAAAGCTATACACACACCGGAAACTGTAACGCGGAAAGTTTATTGTGCATACAGTTAAGTTTCTGGGGGGATCTTGTGAAAGGTTTCTCGTGCTCACGCGAAAAGTCTCTGTCTTTTTTTTTTTCTTTTTTCTTTTTTTTTTTTTGCACGGATCACTTCAGGGCCCCCGTAAAAAAATATTTCCTGGGGAAAACTTTCTTAAAATATTATCCCAAAAAAAAAAAAAAGATTTAAAGTTAAATAGATAGTTGGGTAGATAGAGAGATACATTCGATAGATAGATACAATAGATAGATAGATAGATAGATAGATAGATAGATGGGATCAGTGGGATCAATGGGATAAAAAGAGGGAGAAGGTTATCCAAGGGGTTCAGGTTTGTTTTTGTTTTTTTTGGTTATTGAGAATTATACTTTGGAAAATGTAGGATGATTTAGTCTGGTTCTGTGGTCATGTGGGTGGAGGCAGCACAAATGTGAAAGGTTAAAGCTAGTTGAAAGGTAACTGCTGGTTAGGGAAGAGTTTTGGAGTCAGAGATGAGGCAGGTGAGGGTCACTACCAGATGATGTCCTTCACAAATGGGTAAGAGTTTCAGGTGAGCTGCATCACTGAGAATAATGGAGGTTTGTAATGATGCGGTTAAAAATGTTGGAGTTAATGGAAGGTGAAAGGGGAAATGAGGTTTATGAAAATCTTACACTACTGGCCAACTTGCTGGTACTCAGGTTGTGCTGCATGGCCAGAGACTCAGACATGTCAGTCACAGGTTTATGGATCTTCTTCAGGTCACCCTTATATTTCACCTGCAAGAGAGACATAGCAGGAATTGCTTTGTAGCCTTTATTATCTACATGTATGCTTTAAACTGGCAAACCCCCTAATTTTCTTGTTGGATTATAGATAGATATAAATATAATCCAAAGTACACACCTCGCTTGCAAGTGTATTGGCATCCTTCAACGTCTGATAAATTTTACTGTTCTTCAGGTCATACTGTGGTCTCTTTCCTTTCATCTCCTTGTCAAACTTCTCTTTGTATTTCACCTTTTTTGGACAAGAGTAGAATTAGTAGATAATAATGAAAATAATGCAGGTAGAGTCAGCCATAATTCGAATCCCAAAATAAGAGATACATTTCCTCATTAGTTACATGCACTTGTTGATACAGGAAATCAAATAAATTTGCTACAACAGTCAGGCAGTCAAGAACCAGAGGAGACCGATTTAGAGCAACGTATGCCTTCTAGTAAATCCATGACATTCTATATCAGATGAATAACTCCGAATACGGATATCAAGCAGATATAAATATAAAGAGATATCAAGCACAGCACCCAGGTGTGGACAGAAGGATGTTAACATTGGGTCTTCACAACACATTCATAAGCACTGTATACATTTTATTAGCAATGCTAAAGGATTTATGTACAGGTTTTAGTTAGTCTTTACTAACAGTACATTCATGGAGCAATGAGAAATTGTGGATGAAATTATATCAACTTTTTGGATATGTGATTACTGTATAATTTTCATAGAGCAACCTGGAACTGGAATTTGCTGAAGTAAATGTGCTGTTAGTAAATAAAATAAAATAAAATTCTAATAATTTTTGTATGAAAGATTTATAGTCACAATCCTGAACCATCTGTCTCTAATGATCTCTTTCATGAAATGCCACACCAAAAAAGTCACGCTACATCAAAATAACTCATACAGCATTTCCCTAAAAAATATTTATAAATGTGTCACAAGGGCCCAGTGTTGGTAGCTTTCGTATGTTGGTAGTGTTATCCCTCAAATATATATATATATATACATATATATTTGATTTTTTTTTCTCCAAAATGTGGAAGGCCCTCCAGATCTGAAGAAACATTACTCTGTGAGAACAAACATCAACCAAAAACAGAATCTCATGAGGACTGTGTAGCGCCAATAAACCCATTGTAAGTTTAATGTTTTGTGAATGTCTTTTTGCAGTGGATTAACAATGCCATCTAGTGCTCTCACCATCTCAGCAAGGCCAACTGGATCTGCACAGTCCTCATTTTGTAAGGGATGCCAGAACATATCAATTCTGATAATGATGTAGTAAATCATTTTACACTTCACTGGAAAATAATAATGCAATGAACTACACAGCTATGCTTGGCAACAAGGCAAAAGCTTGCATGACAAACAGAAAAGAGGGACAAGAGTAGAATCTGAGTGAGTGGGAAATGGAAACAGGAATAAGCAAAATTGCAGGAAAGAGAGTTGTTGGTAAGGAGTGTTTTAGCATTCACGTCCTTAAAAATAACAATGAGTGCCACCAAAGATTCAGTCAAAGAGAAAGGACAGAGAGAGACAACGGAAAGGTCAATTGCCCTGCGGTCAGGGTCCATCCTTACATCACTAGTCAGAGCACTCATTTTCTTAATATGCCGCATCTGGGGAGTATCAAAAGAGGCAGTTCCATGGAGGGAAGGCTTGGCCTCCACCTACAAAGTGCAGTGAGATGGCAGGGTGACAGCAATGAAAATGACACAGGACAAAAATGGACAGTAAATAGATGGATAGATATGCACAAACATGAGGATGAATACATGAATATATGACTGGTATGAATATGGTGACAGAGTTAAGTTTACAAGTTAAATGTATCTAAATGTACACAGATCCATGGTCAAAGGACAGTCAATGGTCACAAAGACAGTATTAGACATTGCTTTTAATGCTGGTTGGTAAGAAAAGCGCTGATGGAGCATTTAACACTACTGCTACAGCTATTACAAGAGCAATAAAAAAAAATTCTCATAACTTGGAACATGGCAATTGTTATGGTACAGCACAAAAAAAGAAGCAGAAGGGGAACTATGATAAAAGACTGGCTAAAAGTAAGGGCAAAAAAATTACCAGGCTGGTAAGCTTGGACACTTCAGTGGCCAAATTGATATCAGGACGGTTAACCAGTGATCCTCCACGGCTGGCCTCCTGACGAGCCTTGTCACGGTAACCCACCTATAAGCACAACAAAATATTTAATGTGGTTAAGAGTAACTGGCATGGCTCCCAAGTGGCACAACAGAAAAAGGATACAAACTTGAATCCCGATGATGCTAGTCAAAACTGACTGTGCTGTCTGGGTAGAAGAGATGGAATACTCTCTCCCCCACAGCAATACTAGGCAATCATGGGCATCTGTGAGCTAATGTGTGTGGAAGAGGGCAAATAGCCCTTTCCACCAAGAGTGTTATGCTGCCTTGTGCACTTCAAAAATATGCAGTTAGCTGATTACATATCTCAGAGGAAGAATGTTTTAGTCTTCACCATCACCTGTTGGTAGCTGTTGCATGATAGGGGAGAGCTGGATGGTGGGTGGGAATTAGCAGGATGGCCAACATAAGAAATAAAAAGAGCAACAATCCCAACTACATCCTATTATAACAGCAAGAATTCTGAATGATTAGAACTTATTAGAGAAAGTGACTAAATGGTTGTGTCACCTTGAAGACGTTCACCACTTATCTGATGAAGCCTCTCGGATTAGTGGTGAGACATCTTCAAGATTGTAGCACAAGCCGGTCATTGTCACTTACGACTACAACCAAAAACAATGGCCTAGATAACTGAATGCCTTCAGAAATGTTTTTGAGTGGAATGAGTGGAAATTACCTCGCTAATGAGCTTGGCAGCCTGGGTAGCCTTCAGGATGTCGGGGCGATCAGCAACAGATGTATAATGCAGCTTGGCCTTAGCTTCCTGTTTATAGTTGATCTAACAAAGATGAGAGCACAGAGATAAACCTACTGCACACTAATCATCTAATAACAACCAGACACTAAAACATTACACTTTCAGATAAATGGTTCCCCAAGAGTTCTTTGGATGATTAATGGCGTACTCTAGGAACGTTTTCTGAAAGGAAAGACACTGTTACTCAAAACGTAATTGGTTCAGCAAGACACCAAAAGCTGAAGAAAACTTTTCAGTGCCAGATTAAACTTTGCATGCTTTTCAGCTCACTGGGTGGTAAGGAAAGCCTTACTGTTTTATCGTTTTCAAGCCAAACAGACTCACGTTGCTCTGGTTCTTGGCCACGTCAATGGCATGCTGCACATCTGGAGGTACAGTCATATTGTTGTACTCAGACTTTCCTTTCGCCTTCTCAAACTTTTCCTTGTACAGTTTCTGTGGAAAGATTACATGAACTGTAAAGTCATCACGATCCAAATTAGTTCATAGAAATATGAACATACTGAAGACTTGCACTTACAGAACTTGTCATTTTGGTCATCACTTTGCTGTGGGCTGTGTCACGGGTCTCAGGCAGGGTGGTGAAAGAGCCAGACTGGCGCTCCTTCTTGCTGGCCAACTTGTATTTGCTCTGCAAAGGAATGTTTAAATGAGATGACAGTGTTCTTTCTCTTGTGTGTAAACCAATAACAACCACTTTTTATAATGTAAATATATACATCTGCTGTAGACATCAACAGTGTGGTAATTTTACTACCTCAGAAACCAGACCAGACACTGATTTAGCATGGAGGATCTGAGGGGTGTCATGGACAGCGTGGTAGTGTCCTTTGGCCTCTTGATACTTTTGCTTGTATTTGATCTGGTGAAGAAGCACAAAGAATTTATATAGTATATAAAAGCAAATCAGTTACATTTACAAGTTTCCATATGAATGATCTGGCACTCACATCACTGGAAAGCTCGGTGTTCTGTTTGGCTAGAAGTGTGTACTTATCATCAGTAACAGGCATCACGCAACCTTTCAGCATCTCCTTGTCATACTTGTACTCAACCTGTAAAGGAACATATTTTATTCAATCTCTGTACTTGACGTGGAACCAAGGATAAAAGAGAGCAGTGAAAGGCAATGAGCACTTACATCGCTCTGCTGGTAGTTGATCTTGGCAGCGTGGACAAAGTCGGGTCTGTCCACAGTCCAAATCCACTTATTCTTAGTGGCCTCATACTTCTTTTTATAGTCAAGCTACAACAGAAACGCACATACATGGTTTAAATACATTCCTTAAGAAATGAGAGATGAGCCTAGATATTTGCTGAGTGTGAACTTACATTGCTGATGTTCTTGTAGGCCTCCTTGGCAGCCCGGATGTTGAAAGCATCAGGAGCCATGTTGATCTGAGCTTTGTTTTTCTCATACACTTCCTTATATTTTAGCTGTGAAGAAAATAGCAGCGTGAATATCATACAAATCAATAACTGATTATTTGGATTGATAGATTCTTCAACAAAATTGCAAGACTTACATTGCTGATGAGTTCTTTGACCTTCTTCATGTGCAGATTCAGAGGAGTGTCATGGCCAAGTGTGTAGCCTTTAGCCTTATTCTTATTATACTCCATCTTGTAGATGATCTGGAAAAGAAAATTGTCACAATATCATTAATTAAGATAACGTAGCAGATTCTTCACATCCATTGAATACTTAAACATTGACGTCACAGAGTTGAGAAGGAAAAGACAATGGTGAGGCCTTACATCGCTGATCTGCTTTCTACGCTTGTGGACCTGGTGCTCAGGGGTCTCCAGCACTGATGTGTACTTTGACTTGAGACGCTCATATTGAGACCTGTACTTCCACTGAGGAAGGAAGAAATTCACACAAGTCAGAGTCTGGAAATGGCCATAACAATATGCTCAAAATGAATTGTATTAATATAATGAGTTTTTAGCACAATGGAATGATGGGGTTGCTGTGCATATTAGAGGAAGTGAGAACTGTTATGTATTTTTGCAATACTGTTTTACTATGCCCAAAACCAGAGCTGATACCTTGTAAACTGACATAAACTGGGGTTTGGGAAGTAAAACAGTGGTTGCTTGTATTAGAACACAACAGAAAGCATGCAAATGTTTCCCATTATTATGGAATATATATCCTTAGATGAGCATGCATAAAAATGCAAGCAAAAAAAGACTTTCATGTATTCTGCTATTATGGGTTTAATTAGTATTTAATATTGTACATCAGCATTATTAATTATAAGACTTTAAGTATTTAAAGCAGGTTTCTTAGAGCCAATAGAGCTGACTCTAAGAAAGATAAATTCCTGTCAGATTTTGCAAATAATAGATTTAATGCAATGGACAGACTCAAACAGAATGATAATGATGATACCTATAATTATGTGTTTCTGAATCAACTCACACTTTCCACACTGATTAATGCAGTGGGTATGTTATTTAAGCTGTGGTTGATGATGAAGCATAGCCAAAAAGTGATGATGGGGAATCATTTCACCAAAAAAGCAGTTAGGATGGATGGAGAATGGAGGTAGTAGGTTTCCAGGGGCCTGTGGCAATGCCTGCAGGCAGATGGTTACCTTACTCCACATGCTAGTGTTGTACATGGCGTTCAAAAGGTCAGGACGATGCAGCTCATTGCAGCCGCTCTTATGTAGCTCTTTGGCCCTGATTTTATACCTGACCTGTTCACAGAGGAGACATATACACATACACACACACAGGTCATGCTATAGGGTAAGAGGAGAATGCACAAGGGGATCTCGCAGTCCAGAGAGTGGTTTGCACTTATATCAACCTGCCAGGTCCAGATAGGTGCCATCAATACGATTAATCATAAAATGAAGGAATTTCTGAGCCAGTAGTACTATTACTGACACTATTTAGAATAGTATTGGAGAACTATTCTGCAAATTTACTATCTGAAGTGTACAGATTGATTATGTGCACACTCAAAGAACCGACTATAGAAACCACTAAACCAGTGCATCATCCAGCAGATCTGAGACGACCTCATGCTCGGGACCTGTGGGCAAGTAATCTGGAGCTAGAGGGCTTTACCTGGCTCATATTGTTGACCTCTTTAGCCAAGAGGTTTCTAGGGTCATCTACAACTATGCTGTACTTATCCTTAGTCTTCTCATAGGCTGCGCGGTAGGATCTCTGCTCAGAACATTAAAGAAAGAATTAAAGACCCCTGCCTCCAGTTTAATATTCAACCGGGAGACAGATACTTTTCATTCATCCATTGGAAAGAAGAATTCACAATGGCATGTAAATATGATAGAACACTGTTTCAGAGTAAAAGGCATCACCAATGTATTTGTACTGAAATTTACCTTTACACCTGTTTCTACTTTAGAGAAAGAAACCATGTCAAGCTTTTATATACCATACAATATACAACAATCATGTCATTTATTTAATAATTATTATAATTATAATAATCATTTGCTTTTTGCTATGAATTAATTTAATGATTTTTTAAATTAAAAACAAAAGAAAATTATTTTGACTTACATCATTGGAGAGGGCAGTAGCATTTCTAGCAGCTGCAAAGAATGGTGTGTCACATGTGTACTTGAAGTTGCCTTTGTTCTTCTCATATGATGCCTTGTACAGTCTCTGTTAACAAAATAACAGCATGTGATAAGCATTACTCTTTAGTAGTACTGTGTAAGCTTATATATTTCGTACATACTGTAATACAATATATTTTAGATATTGTTTCCTTGAATTGGAAACTTGTCTTGGAAACATCTCTTTTTGTTTTCCACTTACTTATACTGTATATTGTATTTTGTTTATTCTGTACTTATTGTTCTTATTTTATTTCATTCTATTTTAATGAGATTTGTTTAAATTAAGTTGATAGTTGTGTGTTGGGCTGTGTTATGTGTGTGTGTGTGTGTGTGTGTGTGTGTGTGTGTGTGTGTGTACATTTTATATATATATATATATTATAATGTTACATGTAAGAAATTGACCTGAGCTTCTCCATAAGCATTTCAATGTACATATGTCTTGACATACTGTGCAACTGACAAATAAACTTGACTTGAATTCAGGACTGAAGTGTTTTACCTCACTGTACAGTGCTTTGTTATGCTCAGCCTGCTTCAACAATGGTGTGTCCCACACGTAGCAGCCAATTCCTTTGATCCAGTCCAGATCCTCTTTGTATTTGAACTGCCATATAGGAACGTGAGAAAACAGCATGTTCAAAAGGGCCTTTTAAAGGAATTACCTTGATGCTATTATATATGAAATATAAGTTGCTCTCACATCACTAATGCAGTCTCGGACAATCTTGCTGTGGAAGAACTCAGGACGATCTGGGATGGACTTCCATGTGCCCAATGAGCTGATGTATTTCTCCCTGTATTTAACCTGTCGTAGGGAGAGAAAGACACTGAAAGACCCCCGAAACCAAACTTCCAAAGCATTTAAAACGGAGAAATATTTATTACTGACCTCGCTGATGTCATCTCTGACCCGCTTAGCACAAACAATGTCCAGGGCATCCTTAGTGGTGTGGTAATGTCCTTTAGCTAACTCAAAAGTCTCTTTGTAGCGCAGCTATAGGGAGAAACAGGCATCAGATCTATAGAGGTGCAGACAGACTATGAAATTTTAATAGTAAGCCATGTATACTTACATCACTGGAATTAAGGTAAGCCTTTTTGGCACGGATTAGAATGGGTGTGTCATGGATGGCGGTGTACTTGTGCTTCATCTTCTCATACTGTTCTTTGTACTTGGTCTAGAGGTAAAGAAGGTGCATGTAAATGTATATAAGTATGTGCAAGTATAGCGGTTAAAACATAATTTTCATCAAGAATCTGACCTACCTCACTGTACACCACTTTCATAGATCTGGCATGATTCAGGATAGGGGTATGAAGCTCTGGAGTGTAGAAGGCTCTTTCTTTGGAAGCCAAACCAGTGTACAGCCACTATAGAATGGAAAGACATATCATACAAAATTCTTGTTCAATTATGCAATTACTCACATGAGCAAATAAAACAGGAAGCTCAGGATAGCCCCATAAATGCACCCCACAACTGTTCATAAAATATTGTAAAAGTGCTTTACCTTATTGGTAAGAGTCTGGGCCCATTTGGCTCTCTTGAATTCGATAGCATCACCAGTAGTGCTGCACTGAGTCTTCTGCACATTTCCAGCAGCTTTGTACACCAGCTGAAGGCAAAAGGAGAAACATTGCTTTGAACATTAATCTGTTTAAAGATATATTAAATAAATCTGAAGTGCTATGAACACAAACTCACATCACTTATGTGAGTCTTCAGTTCAGACACACGCTTGTACTCTGGTGTGTCCAGGACCACAGAGAAGTTGGGAAAGTTCTTCTTGGCCTCAACATCGTAGGAAGTCTTGAGGGTGAAAGTGAAATATTAAAGACTTAAAAACACAAAATATCACAATGAACTATTTTCAATGTGCATGCATGGCAGATGACGTAGATGAATATATTTCTAAACGAATAGTTACCCTGAATTTGTTGATTGCACGGATGCGGACCATTTCAGGAGAATCAAACACGAAGCAACCAATGCCTCTCAGCCAGTGCAGATCCTCTTTGTACTTCAGCTATAAGGAATACAAGCAAACACAGTTAACACAAAAATTTGTTACCTATACACTACAATAGATAACTTGAGGCATGAATGGGCAAAAAAAACCCCGGCATATCAGTACTAATTTATTAATTTATTAATTTTGCTGCAGAATAATACCCTGATATGAGGACATAATTTTTTTCCAAACTACTTCCTATTTTATGACAATCATTAATTTCCATATGTATCAGAAGCCAGTAAATAAAATACTAAATACGAATCCATATGAACACAACGTCATGAAGGTCTGAAGAGGATAAACAGAACATACATCACTGTTGATTTCATTGACATGAGCGCAGTGCATCAGCTGTGGCGTGATTGGCATTGGCAGTAGGGTCCCTCTGCTGTTGTAGTACTTTTCTTTATAGCAAACCTGTTGAGAAAAAGCACGCAAATGTGAAATTAGAAACGTTCACTTGGGGTATTCAGGTATTACTTGTAGTTTCTTTAACAGACTGCTCTTTTAAAGTTTAGAATAAAATTAATGGAATGAACTGCCTAAACGTGCTGAATAAACAAATCAACCATGCTTTACTCACATCACTGATGGCCTCCTGGGTGGCCTTAACCTGTCTGATCTCAGGGGTGTCATACACAGAGTGAACCTTGTCCTTTTCCTTTTCATACTGTGCACGGTATAGTCGCTAAAAGAATAAAAATACAGATAAAATATAATACAGTGCTTCTTCTACTCATATTGTATATTTAGTGTAGATGCTGAACATTTGTCTTACTTCATTGATGACTTGGTTGGCCTTTCTTATAGTGACAAAATTGACACCATCTGGGTCCAGTTTGTAGCTCCTGGCTTTAGTGAGTTCATAAGCTTCCTTGTACTTCACCTTTAGGATGTAAACAGATTGCACGTTTGCATGGCATATTGTCAATCTCAGCTGAAAATACCTTAACCATGAAGTATGCTGTAGTGCCTCCTTACATTGCTGGTGGTGATGTTGTTGGCCTTGGCTTGCAGGGCAAGTGGAGTGTCAAAGGGAAGAGAGTAGCCAGTGGGCATAAAACTCTTGCTTGCCTCTTTGTAGATGTGCTAGATAGAAAAAACATGAACAAAAATTGCACAACAGATATACATACACCCATGATTATAAACTGATATAGTTTGTTAGAAAAGAAATCTTACGTCACTCTGGATGTAGTTGGCCAAACGAGCCCTTTCAGTCTCCAAAGTTTTAGCCGGAGCAGTGTTTGTACCTTTCACATTGGTGGCATAGTCATGACGATAGTTGAGCTGAGAACGCAAAAGACAGGAGTTAGGGGTCTCTACAACAAACATTAAAATATTGAGTCAAGCTGAAGGTGTATGTATGGTTAAGAGAAGCAGGATATTCACTAGAAATATTCTGGTAGTATTTTAAAAGCCTTACATCACTCAGGTTCAGGGCGCTCTGCTTGCATGTCTCATACACTGGGGTCTCTGTTACTACAGAGAAGTTCTTCAAATGTTCAATTCCTTTAGCTCTGTATAGGCTCTGAAACAGGCAAGTAAAAAAGCTTCAGTTAGAAGTGTAGAGAGGCATTTGAGCCATGATTCAGAGAGTAATAGAGTGCATACTTACCTCGCTCTGCAGCTTCATGGCCTGCTTGCAGCGCAGAATTTCAGGAGTATCCCATGCATAACATCCAACACCCTTCAGCCAGTTCATATCATCTTTGTAAAAGATCTGGCGATAAACAAGAAGAACACATTCAATGTCAAGAAAAAGTAGCTTTGGTTTCAATCGGAGGTCATTTCAAATGGAGGTTTTACAAGGTTTGTAATTGTTCATGAGGCATTTGTAATCCATGTGTAAGCCAAAAGGACTACAGTACACTGCATTCTAAAGTTTAGTTATACTGTTGTGTGGAAAACAGCTCAGTGACTGCTTTAAAAATTTAGTGAATCAAACACTCAGCTACAATATGAGACAAAGCAAGAAACAGGAAAAAAAAAAAAACCTGTATATAAAATGTGAAACCAGTGCATTTACTCACATCACTCAGCTGCTCATTGACTTTGCGGGCATGTACGTAGACCTGCATGTCAGGCAGGCAGATCCACTGGTGCAAGTATTTACGATAGTCCACTTCACTGATCATTTTCTGGGTGTTGCGGGCAGCCACTACTTCTAGCATATCAGGAGGTACATGGACTTTGGATTTTGTCTTTTCCCAATTCTCCCTGTACAAGCGCTGTGAAAGAACATACAAAAGTAAGAATTAGAAAAGGTTTAAAATTGCTGTGATATTATAAATCACAGGAACATATCAGAATATATCACGTACATCCAAGTTGAGTTTTCCAGCTTTGATGCATCTGGCTGTGGCTGGGTCGTCCTCCAGACACTTAGGCAGACTGTATAGGGACTTAAACTTCTCATAATCTTCTTTGTATTTCACCTGTAAGAAATCACAGTATATTCAATAGATACGTCCAGAGCAATTTCTTTTTGTCATTTTGAATATTGGTGAAGCTGTGTAGAAATGTACTCACTTTGCTCAGGAGGACCTTCTGCTGTTTGGCATGGACCAGAGCATTAGAGTCATGAGGAATGCTATAGCTCTTGGCCTTGATTTTATCCCAAAGGGCAGAATAGGTTTTCTGTGGTAGAAAAGACATTGTTTACAGACACTCAGCCCAATAACATACATCGAAGCAAAAATCATTTTTAACACCATACTGTTTTCTTCAGACTTACAGTGCTGTAAAGTTGCTTCAAGTTGTAGCATCTTACATAATCAAAAGTGTCCAAAATAGTAGTGTACAAATGCTTCTCTTTATGATAGGCCTCTCTATAGTTCAGCTGTAAGTAAAGTACAAATGACACAGCATATTAACATTTAAATGCACAACAAAACAGAACTCTTAAAGTTTGTTAAAGAAAATGACAAAATAATTTACTGAAGTTGTACCTCGCTGGCCCAGGTGTGGCCCAGTATAGCAGTCACGTACACAGGAGTGTCTGTCACAATAGAGTAGTTATTGAACTCTTTCTTGCCCTCTGCCTTGTACTTGATCTGTTTAAAACAAATGTAAAAGGTCAGAAAGAGCAAATATAGATGTTAAATAAATATTGCAGCTAATATAAGTGCTACTCACATCACTCTGAAGCTCATAAGACTTCTTGGCACGCACAATTTCTGGTGTGTCCCAGACATAGCAACCAACACCCTTTATCCAGTTCAAGTCATCTTTATAGAACACCTGCAGCAAAAATAAAATACAAAATCATCCCATTTTACTGCTGAAACCGAAACAGTGTAATCCATATCTGATTTATTTCTGAGATTCATAGATAGCACACATCACTCAGGATCTCATTGGCCTTGCGGGCATGGATAGCATCATTCTGTTCTGGATGGCATGTCCACTGGTGCAAGTAGGTGCGGTACTGCACATCGCTTAGGATGTCTTGGCATTTCTTGGCTACCACATGGCTGATCATGTCATGTGGAATGTGGAGCTTAGTCTTGGTAGTATGGTAATCCTTATGATAGGTTCTCTGTAGAAAAGCAAAGAAATATTATGTTATAATACACAGCATAAAAAGCATGATATCTTTAACATCTATCAAGCATTAAAAGATTACACTTGATCTAACATCCTATGTGATGTGAAAACATGCACTATTGATATTAGGCAAACTTACCATATTCTTCATCTTTTCCATCTGCCCAGAGTGGACCACCTCAGGGAAGTCAACCAGAGTGTTGGCCATGTAATGGCCCTTGGCTTTCTCATGGGCGTCATGGTACTTAACCTGCAAAGTTTAAATGCACAACTAGTTAATTAACTAATGCATACACATGACTTTTATTATTGCTACATTAAACTTAATTATGCATAAGCCACACAAACTTAACAAACTGAAGGGACACTCACATCACTGACAATACTTCTGTTTTTCTTAGCTGATACAAGAGGCAGGTACTCATGGTTCAGCTGATATCCAGTGGCTTTAGCTTCATCCCAGCCAAGTTTGTACAGTTTCTGTATTAAACAAAAACAAACATAGGTAGGTTATCACAACATGAGCTTTCAAGCACATACCAATCTTTAGTTATGAGCATGAGCCCCAAGGAGTTAATTACCTCACTGATGATCTTTGCAACCTCCCTGGAGTGTGCCAGTTGTGGTGTATCTTCAGCTCCAATGTAGTGGCCCTTCTCCAGGTTGAAGGATTCTTTGTATTTCAGCTACATAATAATGGCACATAGATTTAAAAATCGATTGCAATTTCATTGTAAATTACAATGTAATTTATCTACATGGAAAGTATACACTGATCTCAAACTTTAACTGCTTTATTTGTTTGAGAAATGACACATCAGTCTAGAAAATAAACATAAACAATACCATTTAGAGTAGCTGTAAAATATTATTAAATTAAGTTATATAGACAACAGTTCAGTTTAAGTGATAATGAAAAACAAAAAGCAATTCTTAATAATAAAAGTAAACAATTAATTTACTGGTTCACTCAATCCACTCAAATCTACATTCATTTTCAATTAATCCAAGAATGGGCCTTTATTTCACAAAGCACTATGACAATTTATCCAAAACATTATATATAATGGTAGATTTTCTCTAATTAAAGGAAACACTTACATCACTGAGATTGAAGGCATTAACCTTGGCCAAGACAACTTCAGGTCGATCCACAATATTTGTGAACCTGGCAAAGTTATCCTTGGCGTCTTTCTTGTAAATTCTCTGTTTGGAGAGAATAGAAGCAGGCATTGCTTTATAAGTGTATCTTACTATATACAGGACTTCTACCATTTTCAAAAACACAACTTACATCATTAAGAATCTGCTGGGCTTTTCTGACTTTGACATGATCAACTGAGTCAGCTGCTATCCATCCACAGCCACGGATCCATTCCAGATCTGTCTTGTAGATATTCTGAAAAGAGAATAGTCATATATTTAAAAGTATTTTTAATATTCACCAAGTTATCCCCAGTAGTCAAAACTACATCTTTACAGAAAAAAGTTTTGGCTAGAGTGTAACACTTACATCACTGGCGAGATCATATGCTTTGCGGGCCTGAATGACATCATTCTGATCGGGCAGGCAGGTCCAATTATGCAGGTAAGTTCTGTAGTTAAAATCATTGACCTGCATCTGGCATTTCTTGGCAAGCTCAAGAGACAACATGTCCACTGGGAGGTTAAACTTGGTCTTGGATTTGTTAAAGTCTTTCTTGTACAGGGCATCACTAGCAATCTTAGCAGAGTTTATTGCCAGCATGATCAGTGGATCATCCTGGACACAGCGAGCGCCGATATGGTGGCCAAGTTCCTTACGATATATCGTCTTGTATTTGTACTGCAGAAAAAGAAGGTAGAAGCTTTTGCGGAAATTAAAATAATCAATGTGTAACATAAAATTTATTGAGATATATATATCTTAGAGAAAGAAAAAAAACTTTTTGCTTTTAAATGCTGTAGGTCTTCTTTACTTACGTTGCTCTGTACATTGGTGGTGGCCATGCACTGCTTAATGGGAACAGCGTCTCCTGGCATAAAATATGATTTAGCTTTTGTCTTCTCCCAGTCCTTTGTGTAGAGTTGCTGTAAGTGATAAGTGAAATAAAGTGTTTGTCTTAGCTCAAATAGATATGCTAAAGTATTCCATTTGCACTTGAAAGAGCTACAAGGGAATCTCTCTTACTGGATGTATAATCTTGGCCACCTCCCTGGCTGTGGCCAGAAGTGGGGTGTCCAACATTGTGTATTTGATCTTATCATTGTGCCAGGCCTCACGATATCTTGCCTGAAAGATGAATACACAGATAAAGTAAATTCGTATACAGGAATGTACAATACCAAATGTCACAAAAGACATATAACTATATAATTCTTATAGTAATATGTCTGCATTAAACAAATATTCTTCAATTCCAAACTACACTATTTATATTTATCATTACAATTTGAACCAGACTAGTATCTTGTAATTATATAATGGCATTCTCACCTCATTTAGCACATTTGCCGCATTCTTGGAACAAACAAAGTCAACTCTGTCAATGGGAATAGTGTACTCCTGCTGATCCAGCTTCAGACGGTAACCTCTCTAAAAATACGAATAAAAAAATCTATCTGTTATTTTCTTGTTAATAACAAATATTATGCTCAGTATAAAATCACATTAAAGCACATTTACTATTTTAAAATATTAAACATTAGTTACATGTCAGCTTCCAAAGTAAAAGAGTAGTGTTTAGAGGCTTACCTCAGCCAGGATTTTTTGGGCATTCTTCACTTTGACGACTTCCACAGATTCATGGGGGCTCCAGCCACATCCTTTCAACCACTCTAGGTCAGCCTTATATACCGCCTAGGAAGAAGTTTCAAACCAGGTCAGTTGTGCAATAACAACCTGCCACTAACTACATATTCAAGTACTAGTGGCCTGTAAATAAGATTTTGAGCCCTTCAGAAGGCATATACTCACATCACTGCGCAGATCATAGACCTTCCTGGCCTGTACAACGTCATTGGAGTCTGGCAGGCAGGTCCAGTTGTGCAGGTAAGTTCTGTAGTTAAAATCATTGACCTGGATCTGGCATTTCTTGGCAAGCTCAAGAGACAACATGTCTGCAGGAAGGTGGAATTTGGTCTTGGACTTGTTGAAGTCCTTCTTGTACAGTGCATCACTAGCAATCTTAGCAGAGTTTATGGCCAGTATAATCAGTGGGTCATCCTGAACACAGCGAGCTCCAATATGGTGGCCAAGTTCCTTACGATAACCAGCCTTGTACTTGTACTGTCCAAGATTTTTAAAAAAGTTAGTTTGCTATACATTTGAGCAATACAAAATGCAATTGCATGTTTCTATTTGACTTACATCACTAGCAATATCTCTAGAAGCTTTGGCCTTCAATACAGCAACAGCATCCTCTTTGATCTGGTATGCTTTTGCCTTCTGTGACTCCCAGTCCTTGGTGTACAATCTCTGTTAACAGGATAAGGAGTCAGTGATGGTCAAACATTCAGTGAAATCCATATAACAAGACAGAATTTATGGGAAGAAAAAAAAGAATGTTTAAATTTTATAGTTCACTTACATTGCTAACCGCAATGGCATTGGCCTTCGATAGAATAATTGCTGGTGTGTCTGGCTGGATGTGGATTGTGGTTTTGTCTTTGTCCCATGCCTCTCTATATTTTCTCTGTGATTGGAGAGAAAAAATATTTCACCAAAATTAGGCACTGGTTTGAGCAACAGTTATTCAAAGCATACATTTTTATGAAGCGGAACTTGTTGACATGGTACAGTGGGATATTACTGTAATATATGTGATGTATATAAATATATATTATATACAAATAAGACCAGCTTACATCACTGAGGATATCAGCATTTTGTTTGGCCAGGACAATGGAAGGCAAGTCCACTGGGCTGGTGAAAGGAAATGTGCTTGGATGCTGTTTGTATAGTTTATCGTTGAGGATCTTCTGGGCATTCTGTACTTTAATAACTTCAAGAGAACCATGTGGCATCCATCCACATCCACGGAGCCACTCTAAGTCAGCCTTATATACAGCCTGGGAAGAGGTTTAAAACTGGATCAGCTGTGAACTTATATAGTGGCAGAGGTCTAACAAATAACTATAGAAAGCAGTTAGGAATTTCTCATACACACATACTCACATCACTGCGCAGATCATAGACCTTCCTGGCCTGTACAACGTCACTGGAGTCTGGCAGGCAGGTCCAGTTATGCAGGTAAGTTCTGTAGTTAAAGTCATTGACCTGGGTCTGGCATTTCTTGGCAAGCTCAAGAGACAACATGTCCACTGGGAGGTTAAACTTGGTCTTGGATTTGTTAAAGTCTTTCTTGTACAGGGCATCACTAGCAATCTTAGCAGAGTTTATGGCCAGCATGATCAGTGGGTCATCCTCGACACAGCGAGCTCCAATGTGATGTCCTTGCTGCTGTCTGTAGCCAGCTTTGTACTTGTACTGTATTTGGAATATTGCAATAGTGATGAACATCCATTCTTTTGTTTTAAATTATGTGTGTCTGCTTAACTATGGTCACTTACATCACTGATGATGTTCCTGGAGGCTTTGGCAGATTTGACTGCAATAGCATCTTTTGGCAGTACATAGCCTTTCAGTAGACTGTCAACATAAGCTTGACGATAGTATTTCTGGAAAAAGATAAAGTGCATTACTGCTAAGCTAACATTAATCAATCAAAAGATTTATAACAAATGATACTGATATTTCCATAAAAGTCATATCCACTTCACAGAAACTGCACTTACACTGCTGTTGTTGAGTTTGTTCTGTTTGCTAAGAATGATCTCTGGAGTGTCTGGCATGACGTGTATGTTGAGCTTTTCTTTATTCCAGGCTTCAACATAAGCTCTCTGCAAAGACAAAAAGTTAATAAAGAGATATGATTCATGATATATTTATACATTAGTAAGTAATTATACATGAATTTGGTTGTAAAAAAATAAGATCATATTGCTTGTATTTTTTTCCACGAACAAAATTAGGGGAAAAATCCATACCTGATCCATGACCTTAGCATTGGCTTGGGCAAGAGCAATTGGTATAGAGTCTGTTGTGCTAGTAAACTTGAAGTTGCTTGGATGTTGACGGTATTTCCTCTCACTCAGAATATCGCCAGCTTTTTTGACCTTTTCTACATCAAGAGATCCTATAGGAATCCATCCTGTACCTTTAATCCATTCCATATCAGCTTTGTAAACAGCCTGGTTTTCCATACAGGGAAAACATGGAAGACATGGAAAAATATTGACAATATTGATTTGACTTCAAGAAAGAACAGACCTATGCACAAAGAGGTCTTGAGTCATTACAAAAAAAACTCACATCACTGCGCAGATCATAGACCTTCCTGGCCTGTACAACGTCATTGGAGTCTGGCAGGCAGGTCCAGTTGTGCAGGTAAGTTCTGTAGTTAAAATCATTGACCTGGATCTGGCATTTCTTGGCAAGCTCAAGAGACAACATGTCCACTGGGAGGTTAAACTTGGTCTTGGATTTGTTAAAGTCTTTCTTGTACAGGGCATCACTAGCAATCTTAGCAGAGTTTATTGCCAGCATGATCAATGGGTCATCCTCGACACAGCGAGCTCCGATATGGTGGCCAACTTGCTTACGATACCCAGTTTTGTATTTGTACTAAACAAAAATGGATGAATTAAGATACACATTTACCTTTTTATGTGTGCATATCTATCACTTTGAAATGTACCTTTAATAGAAAAGCATAAATGGCAGCATAAATAGAACTGGTAAACTCACATCACTAACGATGTCTCTGGATGCTTTGGCAGCTTTGATGGCGACTGCATCAGATTTAAGGTCATAGCCTTTTCTGAAGCTGTCCTCAACTCCTTGCCTGTAAAGTTTCTATATATTTTTTTTGCAAAAAATAAACTGGTGAATATTATGCAAATTGAACACATTGCAGTTTATGAACTATAAACAGCTATACAGAGTAAGCAAATATACTACATTATAATTCTGAAAAATAATTAACAACTGATACCTACCTTGCTGTTGATAATAGCATTGGCCTTTGAGAGCAGGATTTCTGGGGTATCTGGGTTAATATGGATCTTGACTTTATCAGACTCCCAGGCTGCAATGTATTGACGCTGAAATAAAACAAGTGGAAATATACTTCATTACTATTTTAGTGGTAGTAACCTTATAAGGACCAATTTTTTAAAAATAATAAAAATTGAAAATGAAACATACTAAAGAAAAATGTGATTCACTAATTAAATGCTTTTAGTCATTTCACCCTCTATTCTAAATTTAAATAAACCCAAAAGTAATTTCTCTTCTAGCAAGTTGTATCAGATTGCTACCTTGAAGTTTAACCTGATGCTAATGTTACCTTATTTTATGTGTTTTGAATTCAATCTGCATAAAATCAAGCCATTTTATTCACCTGGTTCATAATGTCAGCGTTTGTCTTTGCCAAAACCATGGGCATGGATTGCATGTCTTGTGTATATTTTAGTGCGTCTGGTTTCTGCCTGTAGAGGCGATCATTGAGAATCTCTCCTGCTTTCTTTACTTTCACAACATCCAATGAACCAATAGGGATCCATCCAATACCCTTCAGGTCCTCAAGGTCTGCTTTGTACACAGCCTGAAGAAAAAGAAGGTCAGCTATAATGCTACAATCAACTTAATGAGAAAAAAAGCTTTTAACAAGAAACCTCCAGACTTATTTGAGGGTAACACTTTTTCACAACATACTTACATCACTGCGCAGATCATAGACCTTCCTGGCCTGTACAACGTCATTGGAGTCTGGCAGGCAGGTCCAGTTGTGCAGGTAAGTTCTGTAGTTAAAATCATTGACCTGGATCTGGCATTTCTTGGCAAGCTCAAGAGACAACATGTCTGCAGGAAGGTGGAATTTGGTCTTGGACTTGTTGAAGTCCTTCTTGTACAGTGCATCACTAGCAATCTTAGCAGATTTTATGGCCAGTATAATCAGTGGGTCATCTTCGACACAGCGAGCTCCAATATGGTGGCCAACTTGTTTGCGGTATCCAGTTTTGTACTTGTACTGCCATAAACAAAGTCGGGAATAGAAAGAGAATTTCCATTTTGAAAGTGTAATTTTACACAATATCAAACATGTACACTTACAGTTTACATTACACAAAAACACTGTAAGCAAAACGTGCATACATCACTGATTATGTCTCTTGATGCTTTGGCAGCTTTGATAGCAACAGCATCATTACGCAGGTCATACCCCTCCTTCTTGGATTCTTCATTGGCAAGTTTGTACCTTTTCTGTTAGTGGGAAAACTGAAATTATTATTGCAATATTAACTGTATTTGAGCTTCAAATAATGCAAGTAAACAGAGAATGGTAAGTACAAGATAATTGCCTTCAATATCAAGGATACTACACGAGAAAAAGTCTTACCTCGCTGTAATTGATATTGTTTTGTTTTGCCAGCAAAACATCCATGGCATCAGGCATAATATGAATGTTGCTCTTTTCCTTTTCCCAGGCCTCAGTGTAAAGCTTCTAATGTAGACAATTAAAATAACAATGTTAAGACTTGTCAAGGTCTTGAAAGATCTAGCTGTATGATTTGAGGAAAAATATCTGGTTTTAGTTTAAATTATAACTGCACCTTATTGCCAATAGTAGCATTGGCTTTGGCCAAGACCATTGGCATGTCTTCAGTTGTGCTCGTGAACTTGAAGTTGCTTGGGTGCTGACGATATTTTCTTTCACTTAAAGCCTCTCCAGCTTTCTTCACTTTCTCAACATCAAGTGAACCAATAGGGATCCATCCCAGCCCTTGTAGCCATTTTAGGTCAGCCTTATACACATTCTAAGCATCAGGGATAAAAAAAAAAAAAGTCATATTAATTAGTGAAATTATACAACACCGAATGGGTCTATAATTCTACATGATTGTGTTGCTCAAAGTTTAAATTGTTGACACAAAACCTATTTGAAAAGTGACACCCAAAACAATACACTTACATCACTCTGGAGGTCATAGACGTGTCTGGCCTGGACAACATCACTGGAGTCTGGCAGGCAGGTCCAGTTGTGCAGGTAAGTTCTGTAGTTGGCATCATTGACCTGGATCTGGTTTTTCTTGGCCAGTTCAAATGCCAGCATGTCCACTGGAAGGTGGAATTTGGTCTTAGACTTGTTGAAGTCCTTCTTGTACAGGGCATCACTAGCAATCCTAGCTGAGTTCAAAGCCAACATGAGCAGTGGGTCATCCTGGACGCTCAGGGCTCCAATATGGTGGCCAACTTGCTTACGATATCCAGCTTTGTACTTGTACTACAGAGCAACATAATCGGGACATTACTTTTTACATCAATTACAGCATTTACGTAAATGTATAATGTGCAATTAAGTGTTTATTATAACAGACAACTCACATCACTGATGATATCTCTGGATGCCTTAGCAGCTTTGATTGAAATAGCATCATTGCGCATGTCATAGCCCTTCTTCTTAGCCTCTTCATTGGCATGTTTGTATTGTTTCTAGATAAGAAAGTAGAAAATTAGAAGGTAGCAGGGGAAACTATAGGAGTAGTAACCCTTTTCAAGTGTCTCTCTCTGAATCTTACCAGGCTGTAGTTATATTTATTCTGTTTCGCAAGGAGCACCTCCATTGTATCTGGCATGATGTGAACTTTGGTCTTATCACTCTCCCAAGCAGCAATGTAATTTCTCTATTGTGTGAAAATACAAACATTTATATACATCAGAATCTAAATTAAAACAAAGGGTATGCAATTAAATGATAAACAAGGTCCACAGGACTGCTTCTTGAAACACCACCTTGTTCATGATATCATTATTGGCTTTGGCCAAGACCATTGGCATGTCTTCAGTTGTGCTTGTGTGCTTGAATTTGCTTGGGTGCTGACGATACAGTCGTTCACACAAAGCCTCACCAGCTTTCTTGGCTTTCTCAACATCAAGTGAACCAATTGGGATCCATCCCAAGCCTTTCAGCCATTTCAGATCAGCCTTATACACAGTCTGTAAAGTGAAAGTAACAAAAAAATCCATTAAGTGAAGTTCAAACATAGAAGAAACACATTAACAAATCCAGATGAAAAACTTACATCACTCTGGAGGTCATAGACATGTCTGGCCTGTACAACGTCACTGGAGTCTGGCAGGCAGGTCCAGTTGTGCAGGTAAGTTCTGTAGTTGGCATCATTGACCTGGATCTGGTTTTTCTTGGCCAGTTCAAATGCCAGCATGTCCACTGGAAGGTGGAACTTGGTCTTGAACTTGTTGAAGTCTTTCTTGTACAGGGCATCACTAGCAATCTTAGCTGAGTTCAAAGCCAACATGAGCAGTGGGTCATCCTGGACACTCAGGGCTCCAATGTGGTGGCCAACTTGCTTACGATATCCAGCTTTGTACTTGTACTACCATACAAAAGGTTGAATAATAGCAGAATGAAATAGAACACTCAAATTGTGATTTTACAAGATCGTTCTTTTTCACAAAAAGAATACCTTATTGAGGAATAAAAATGCACACATGTTTATGCCTTTCAATTACTTGTGATAAGGAAACACTTACATCACTGATGATATCTCTAGAGGCCTTTGCTGCTTTGATAGAAATGGCATCATTTCGCATGTCATAGCCCTTCTTCTTAGCCTCTTCATTGGCAAGTTTGTACAGTTTCTGAGGGGTAGGTTGTGAGAAACATTATTATTTACATAAAATAATTTAGGAATCACAAAAACATATCAAATCAAATATTCATGATGGACAGCGTGTTGTATAATCCTTACAATACTAACCTCACTATAGTTGATCTTGTTCTGTTTTGCATGGAGCACCTCTATTGAATCTGGCATGACATGGATCTTGGTCTTATCGTTCTCCCAGGCTTGGATATAGGACCTCTAGCATAATCCATTGAATGGAAAACAATTAAACACAAATTATTATATTTACAAAATAACTTAACTTGCATGCTGTATGTCAGTGTAACCTCTACCTTGTTCATGATATCATTATTGGCTTTGGCCAAGATCATTGGCATGTCTTCAGTGGTGCTTGTGAATTTAAAATTGCTTGGGTGTTGGCGATATTTTCTTTCACTCAAAGCCTCTCCAGCTTTCTTCACTTTCTCAACATCAAGAGAACCAATGGGGATCCATCCCAGGCCTTTTAGCCATTTCAGATCAGCCTTATACACAGCCTGTAGGTTGAAGTTAATAGAAAATGAACTCGTTTAAAATCAGATGAGTAAAGAAATCAGTAAAGCTACTTTACCAAATGAAATCACTTACATCACTCTGGAGGTCATAGACATGTCTGGCCTGTACAACGTCACTGGAGTCTGGCAGGCAGGTCCAGTTGTGCAGGTAAGTTCTGTAGTTGGCATCATTGACCTGGATCTGGTTTTTCTTGGCCAGTTCAAATGCCAGCATGTCCACTGGAAGGTGGAACTTGGTCTTGAACTTGTTGAAGTCTTTCTTGTACAGGGCATCACTAGCAATCTTAGCTGAGTTCAAAGCCAACATGAGCAGTGGGTCATCCTGGATGCTCCGGGCTCCAATGTGGTGGCCAACTTGCTTACGATACCCAGTTTTGTATTTGTACTATAAACAATAAAAACCAGTTCAGTATAATGAAAAACATCTTCAAAATGATAAGCAATGTTTTTGTAGCTCATAAAACTTACATCACTAGCAATATCCCGGGAGGCTCTAGCAGCAATAATAGAGATAGCATCGTTGCGCATATCATAGCCTTTTTTCTTGGCCAGTTCATTGGCAAGTTTGTATTGTTTCTGGGGGAAAAAATACAATCAAATTACTACATTTATTTACATGCAGAAAAATGAATTTTGAAAGCATTTGCTGTAATTTCTATTAGTAAACAACCCATAGTTTTGCATTCGGTGTAATCAATCAATAAAAAATAGCAACTTCAAATTTTATTTAATTTTGATGAAGATTATGTTAAGAACAACAGCTTCAAGTATACAATAAAGATACTGACCTCACTGTAATTTACTTTATTCTGTTTTGCGAGGACCACATCCATTGCATCTGGCATGATGTGGATCTTGGTCTTATCATTCTCCCAGGCTTGGACATAAGTTTGCTTTCAGAAAAGAATATACGTTATAACACTTACATTAATCTGCACAATAAGTAATTAAATAAGCAATTAAAACAAATGTTACCTTGTTCATGATATTATTATTGGCTTTGGCCAAGACCATTGGCATGTCTTCAGTTGTGCTCGTGAACCTGAAGTTGCTTGGGTGTTGGCGATATTTTCTTTCACTCAAAGCTTCTCCAGCTTTCTTCACTTTCTCAACATCAAGTGAACCAATAGGGATCCATCCCAGGCCTTTAAGCCATTTCAGGTCTGCCTTATACATAGCCTGTGAAATGAAAGCAATAAAAGCAAGTGAAAATCTATTTAGCAACGTTCCATAGAATAAACACATTAACAAATCCAGATGAAAAACTTACATCACTCTGGAGGTCATAGACGTGTCTGGCCTGTACAACGTCACTGGAGTCTGGCAGGCAGGTCCAGTTGTGCAGGTAAGTTCTGTAGTTGGCATCATTGACCTGGATCTGGTTTTTCTTGGCCAGTTCAAATGCCAGCATGTCCACTGGAAGGTGGAACTTGGTCTTGAACTTGTTGAAGTCTTTCTTGTACAGGGCATCACTAGCAATCTTAGCTGAGTTCAAAGCCAACATGAGCAGTGGGTCATCCTGGATGCTCCGGGCTCCAATGTGGTGGCCAACTTGCTTACGATATCCAGTTTTGTATTTGTACTGTTCAAAATTAAAAGGTGTTCATTTTTTGCACACACTGTAATCAGTCCAGTCACACATGGATAACATTTATTTTGTCCTAATTAAAGAAAGACATACATCACTAGCGATAGCTGTGGATGCCTTGGCTGCTTGAATTGAAATAGCATCATTGCGCATGTCATAGCCCTTCTTCTTTGCCAGTTCATTGGCAAGTTTGTACAGTTTCTAAAAAATGTAAGATAAGAAGTTAGTAATAAGTTTGTATCATAAATACTTTATGTGAAGGTTATGCATTAGGGATTACTAACTTCACTGTAGTTGGCTTTATTCTGACGTGCAAGAGTGACATTCATTGCATCTGGCATAATATGGATTGATGTTTTGTCCTTTTCCCAGGCCTCAATATAGCTTTTCTGTGAAAAACATGTTTGTAAGTATTCAGTACAGTGAACATATCAGTTCTGCATTATATCTGATTAGGTCACAACCTAATAATAACATAATTAATGAAATAATAAAAACAATTACATAGAAAGTGACCTAAATCACCTTGTTCATGATCTGATTGTTGGTTGCAGCTAGAGTCAGGTCCATGGAGGACATATCTTTGGTGAATTTGTTTTTGCTGGGGTGTGTACGATAGAGTTTTTCACTACCTATCCGACTAGCAGTTTTGGCTTTCTCCACGTCCAATGAGCCAATGGGAACCCATCCCACTCCTTTCATGTAGTTGTTGTATTCACTCTTATACACATTCTGTGAAAAGACAAAAGAATTTAAGATATTTGACATTTTAAAATCAATTTGATTTAAATCTTTCATAGATTTAAGCTATTAAAGATTTAGAGCTAGACAAATAATCTACACTCACGTCACTAGCAATCGTTTGCATGTTGCGAGCCAATTCCAGGTTCATGGCATCAGGCAGGACTGTGTGGCGAGCAAAGTGCTGTTTGTATCCGGCGTTGGTTTGCACAGCGGATGCCTGCTTAGCCTGTACAACACTCCACATGTCCACCGGGGTATGGTACTTCAGCTTAGACTTGTGATAGTCTGCCTTGTAGTTCCTCTCACTTTGCATTTTAGCCACGTGCATGTAGTGCACCAACAGCGGGTCATCCTGAAGACTACGGAAGCCGACATGGTGGCCCCTGGCCTTCTGATAGTCCAGTTTATACTTGTACTGTTAAAAGTAAAATATCGAATCAGATCAGGCAAAGACAGACATTGGCTGTGAAAAGGTAATCAGATATTGATTCAGTCTTTTAAGTAGGTACTCACATCACTGGCAATACGTGTTGAAGCTTTGGCTGCGACCAAAGGTATAGCATCCGCTCTGAGGTCATAACCCTTCTTCTTTGCAGCTTCCATTCCAGCTTTGTAGGCTTTCTGAAATGAATTGTCATGGACATAAGATTAGAATGGGCAACAAATGGAGTATCTATGATTGAAATTGAGAACCATTGCTATAACATATGATTTAGATGTACCTGACTCAGAGTTATTGCATTGGCCTTTGCCAGAAGAATCTCTGGGCTGTCAGGCATGATGTGGACCTTACACTTGTCCTCATTCCAAGCAGCTGTATATGCTTGCTGCAATTAAACATACAAAATAGTCATTTACCAACCAGAGAAACGACTACATTAATAAAAGTATAAAAATATATTTTGTTCAGGAGATAAGCCACCTTGTTCATGATCTGGTTGTTGGCAGCAGCTAATGCCAAGTCCATGGAATCCATGTGCTTGTGGAAGGTGTATTTAGATGGGTGAGTTCGGTACTTATTTTCACTGAGTATCTGTCCTCCAACTTTTGCGGTCTCCACTCCTAATGAGCCAATAGGCACCCATCCAACACCTTTTACATATGTGTTGTAATCACTCTTGTACTCAACCTGAAAATATTAGCAGAAATATTGTTTATGACATGAACAACCATTGCTAAGCTAACACAAATTCATACTTGACAATGGAGAAAATATCTGACTTACATCACTAGAACTGGAATTCATAGAGCGAGCTAACGCCAAGTGCATGGCATCAGGAAGTAATGTGTAATGATGGAAAAGCTGCTTGTAGCCTGTGTTTGTTTGAGCTTTAGAAGCCTGTTTGGCATGCACAACACTCAACATGTCCACAGGGGTATGGTACTTCAGCTTAGCCTTGTGATAGTCCTTCTTGTAGTTTCTTTCACTCTGTATTTTAGCCACTTCCATGTAGTGCACCAGCAGTGGGTCATCTTGAAGACTACGGAAGCCGACATGGTGGCCTCTGGCCTTCTCATATGCTAGTTTGTACTTGTACTGTAATTGAATGATAGCTCTATTAATAACAAGGACATACACACGAACAAATGTAAAGCATATTATTATATCTTGAACCAGAAGAAGAGAAAATAAACATACATTGCTGGCTATGTCCCTGCCAGATTTGGCAGCCAAGATTGAAATAGCATCTGCTTTGAGGTCATAACCTTTCTTATTCATTTCCTCAAGGCCAGCTTTGTAGAGTTTCTAAAAGCGTACAGCGAAAAGGATGAGAAAAATGCAGTTAACATAATGACCTTGCTCCCCTCTAGCAAAATAATACGTAGCTAAATTTCAGTTATTTCAAGGAAACAGCAATTTTTTTTTTTTTTACCTTACCTGGCTCATATTGATGGCATTGGCCTTGGCAAGGACAAATTCAGGGCTGTCAGGCATTAAATGGATTTTGATTTTATCTTTCTCCCATACAGCAGTATATGCTTGCTGTATTAAAACAGATGGAAAAAAAATTGGTTACTAGACATTAATAACGACTCAGATCTTACAATGCCACAAAATGCAAACTTGCCTTGTTCATAATCTGGTTGTTGGCAGCAGCTAAAGCCAGGTCCATGGAATCCATGTGCTTGTGAAAGGTGTATTTGGAGGGATGAGTACGGTACTTCTTGTCACTCTGTATCTGTCCACCAACCTTTGCAGTCTCAACTGCTAAGGAGCCAATAGGAACCCATCCCAGACCTTTAATAGAGCTGTTGTAATCACTCTTGTACTCAACCTGTAAAGGAAAGAATGATGAGAACTGAAAACTAAAAACAAGATTTATACACGATTATAAGGTAGTTGTAACAAGAGAAATTGATTTGTTTATTGATGACATATCATGTGATCATCATCATCACCATCATGGTTGCCCTGGTTTCACTATGATAGTTAATGGGTCAGGTATACTTTTGTTTACACACATTGTTAAAATTCCAGTGTTACACAGGCATTGTAAAGGAAATAAATTTGACTCACGTCACTGGAAATGGTGTTCATAGAGCGAGCCAGCTCCAGTTGCATGGCATCAGGTAGAAGTGTGTATTGATGAATAGGCTGTTTGTAGCCTGTGAATCTCTGAACTGCAGATGCATTTTTAGCCTGGACAACACTCAGCATATCCACAGGCGAGTGGTACTTCAGCTTAGCCTTGTGATAGTCCTTCTTGTAGTTCCTTTCACTCTGTATTTTAGCCACTTCCATGTAGTGCACCAACATCAGGTCATCCTGAAGACTACGGAAACCGACGTGGTGACCTCGTGACTTTTCATAGTCTTTCTTGTACTGGAACTGTGAACACAATTATCTCATAAATTTATGGACAAGTGATGGACAAGCTCTTTAATATAATTTGGGGAAAAAAGGGCATTTGTATTTACTCACATTGCTAGCAATATGCCTTCCTTGTTTAGCAGCAACTATAGGAATAGCATCAGCCTTCATGTCGTATCCTTTGGCAATGTCTACAAGCCACTGAGATTTGTAGTGTGACTGTAAAAAGAAGAACGTTATGTTATAGTGCATTTTATTTTATTTAACATTTTTCTTTTCCACCTCTAGTATAACTAAAAATAGATGTGGCGACCCCTAACGGGAACAGCCGGAAGAAGAAGAAGAAGAAGAAGTCTAGCTTAAAATAATTAGTTGTCTACAGCAAGTATGTTATACTTCCAAAATGCATGCAAAGTTTCATTTACAATTTTTCTGGGGTAAGAACCTCTTTCAACATATGATTTACCTCACTAATAGTCTGGGCATTAAACTTGGCCTGAAGAAACTGTGGGGAGTCTGCTGGAAGGTGGTAGGTGTGCATGTACTGCTCTCCAGAAGCCTTATAAGCAAACTATAACATCAAAGAACATACATAATACAAATTATGAGAAAACTGTCTTTTAAGTAATCATTATATTATAGCAGTGCATAACTACTGCAATACATACAGGATGCATCTGCTTGGTGTTATTCATGGCTAAAACCATGTTCACTTGGTCTGTCAGGCTGGTGAACTTCAAACTGCTTGGGTGAACTCTGTACTTCTTTTCATCCAGAGCAGCTTTAGCTGTTTTAGCTTTCTCCACGTCAAGAGAACCGATAGGAACCCACCCTGCTCCCTTGTATATATTGTTATACTCCGACTTGTACGCATTCTGTCAAGATAAGATGAAAACTAATTAAACAAGCTCTTAGATTGATTTGTGTTAGTAAATTAGGAGAAATTATGGTGAGGTTAGACTTACATCACTCTGAATTTCCATCATGTTGCGAGCAAGGTCAATGTGCATAGCATCAGGTAGAAGTGTATAGTGATGAATGGGCCGTTTGTAGCCTATGCATGTCTGAATTGTAGATGCATGTTTAGCCTGGGCAACACTCAGCATATCCACAGGAGAGTGGTACTTCAGCTTAGCCTTGTGATAGTCCTTCTTGTAGTTCCTTTCACTCTGCATTTTAGCCACGTGCATGTAGTGCACCAGCAGTGGGTCATCTTGAAGACTACGGAAGCCAACGTGGTGACCTCTGGCCTTCTGGTATGCAAGCTTATACTTGTACTGTAAAAAGAACAACATGTAAATGTTAATGTTACAATTCTATACCATATTTTAAACATACTTATGCAATGAAAAGTGCAGTTACTAACATCACTGGCGATATCTCTAGAGGACTTGGCAGCAACAACTGAAATAGCATCTTGCTTCATCTGGTGTCCTTTCAGAATATCTTGCTTGTGTGCATATGTGTAGTATGTCTGCAAAAAATTAAATCAATTAACTACTATATCTATATAATATTTAATTTAAAAAAAAATTGACAGATGATGGTGTGTTTTCTCACATTGCTGATATTCACAGCATTGTATTTAGCTTGCAGAAACCCAGGTGCATCAGAAGGGAGATGGTATGTGTGCATGAACTTCTCTCCACTGGCTTTGTACAGCCTCTGCAAAACAAGGAAACCGCATGTTATAAATTTAAATTTTGGTTTCAAACATACCTCAACTTTCTATAGTTATAGGGGCATATTCATTGTTACACACATCACTTAGCTGCTGTGCATTCAGCTTCGCTTGTTCCATAACAGGACTGTCGGTGACGCTGGTGAACTTGATGGTGTCTGGATGCTGCCTGTACTTCTTTTCATTGAGAGCATTGCCTGCAGCCTTAGCTTTCTCTACATCCAGTGAGCCAATTGGGATCCAGCCAATACCTTTCACAGAGGCTTCATAGTCTGCTTTATAGTTGTTCTAACAAAGAGTAATTTGACAGAAATTGTGAGTTACTGTGAGCATACATGCCTTGTACCCTTAATTACTTTATTTAATCACATTTGGCCTAATGTCAACCTTAAAATGCTTTTATTCAATTAAACTGAGTTGATGTAAGGAGAATTGTCTTACATCACTAGAGAGGTTGTTCATGTTGCGAGCCAGCTCCAGGTTCATGGCATCAGGTAGAAGTGTGTATTGATGAATGGGCTGTTTGTAGCCTGTATATGTCTGAACTGCAGATGACTGTTTAGCCTGGGCAACACTCCACATATCCACAGGGGTATGGTACTTCAACTTAGCCTTATTATACTCTTTCTTGTAGTTCTTTTCACTCTGCATCTTAGCCACTTGCATGTAGTGCACCAGCAGTGGGTCATCCTGAAGATTACGGAAGCCGACATGGTGGCCCCTGTTCTTGTTGTAGTCTTTTTTGTACTGGACCTAAAGGCACAACAAATCAATGTTTTATTGATTGCTTCCCTGTCCCAGGTTGTGCATGTTCCATGCTTTGTGGTAATGAAAAAGAAGGGCACATACATCACTGGCTGCATGCCTTGCTGCCTTCGCTGCACGAACAGGGATAGCATCAGCCTTCAAGTCATAACCCTTTGAAATAAGATCCTCGAAGCCAAGCTTGTAATATTTCTGAAAAGTGAGAACAATGTGGAAAGCTTCATTAACAACACTGTCATAACCCCATGGATTCCTCATTAGAAATATTTACATACATTGCTGATATTGTAGGCGTTACACTTGGCCTGGATGAACTGTGGAACATCAGAAGGGAGCGAGTATTTTTGATGGATTTCCTCAAGCCCTTTCTTGTAATGAAGCTACAAAAGGGAATACAAGTCAGATGCAGTGCACAAAGCAGTCTGCTCAATTTACAGTAGAATAAATGAAACATTGCTGTACATTATGTAGTAATGCAATGTGCTAGACTCTGAAGGTGTACAGTTTGGAGCACAGGACATGAAGAAAGTTCTGGATCATGTTCTGAGACCATGTACTTACATCACTCCTGAGTTGCTGATTGAGCTTAGATTGCAGCATGATGGGATGGTCATCAATTGCAGTAAACGGCACAGAATCTGGAGGCTGTCTGTACTTTTTCTGGGTTGAGACAATAACAAAATAACAAGTGACTAAGCTTAAAAGTGTGACAGATTAATCAAAACAGTAAAAAGAAAATTTTCCAGTAAACAAGTCATATCTTGTCCAGTACAATGTAAAATATTAATCTAACAAACAATGTTTTTAAGCATACAGTATGTATAAAATTGTCAAAACAACACAGTGTACAATGTAGGGATGAAATTCAATGGAACTACAGTATGTGTCTGTTAAATCCTCTAAATCTTCATTCCTGTATTTGGATTTAAACCAGATAAAACCTCATTTTGGGCGTGACAAAACGATGTGACATAAAATTATTCTACATGTGACTGACTCAATATGTTTTCCAACCATTTTAAGAATTGTGAGATTGCACCTTAATGTACAGCCTGGGATTCTAACCTCGGAAATAATCAATGACTTGACAATTATACCTCACTCAGGATCTCGCCTGCTTTCTTTGCCTTCTCGACGTCCAGAGATCCGTAAGGTACCCAGGGAGTTCCTTTAGTGTAGTTGTTGTACTCTGACTTGTATTCATTCTGTAATGGGAGGATGGGAATAAATCAGCAAAATTATAAAGAAAGCTAACAATTAAAAAAAAAAAGTTTGTACTACACAAACTAAACACTAATGCAGGGTTAATTTCTTAAAGTACTGCGTATATCCACCATTAGACTTCAACTAAACAGTTCAATGTAACTTTACTGTGTCTGGCTACAGTGTGAATGCTTACATCACTCTGGATGATACTGGCTTTCTTTGCCAGGTCCAGTGCTACGCTGTCATATGGCAGAAAGTAGCGATTGATGATATTTTTGTAGCCTCTCATGCTGGCAATAGCCTGAGACTTCTTTGCTAATGTGACAAGCATCATGTCCAGTGGGGTATGATACTTTGTCTTCATCTTCTCATAATCCTTTTTATATTCACGCTGTTGAAGATACATTTTACTTGCATGAATAATCGTATGAAATATTCAACTATTATAAAAACAAATCATATTTCAGAATGTCTTTCTAGTTGTTATGTAAATATGCAATAATTACCTCACTTTGGATCTTAGCAACATGAACTGAGTGCATAATCTTTGGATCATCGTTAATGCTAAGAGCACCAACCATGTGTCCTTTGGTCTTTTCATAATCCTTCTTGTATTTCACCTAACATAAGAGCCAACACAGTGCAGTGATCTCAGAAGCAATCAAAATACTATTGTAAATGTTCAAGTAAATGCTGAATTTGTGTCTGTGAACAACAGCGCTTTGTTTACTTACATCACTGACAATGTTGGTGTGGGCACGGGCTGCGAGGATGGGGATAGCATCACCCTTCACCTCAAATTTTTTTGCTTTTGTCTTTTCCCATTCAAACTTGTAACAAGTCTAAAACAACAGAAACGTAAAAGATCACTTGTTAACGTTCATATGTAAATAAAATAATAATGTGGTGTTATAATGGATAATACTTACATCACTAAGGTTATATGCGTTAACCCTAGATTGAATGAAGAAGGGGTCATCAGGAGGCACGTAACACTTAAACTTCTCTTGCTCATACTGCGCCTTGTAGTTCAGCTGTAAAGCCAATAGAAATAAGTGCACATACTGCAACTGCACATACTGAAGATACAGTTTAGTGCTACGTTATAGTAAGGGTTTGCTCATTATCATTATACAACAGTGCTATTGAATTTTTAATTCTGACTGGTCAGAAGGTGTTTTTTTTTTTTTTTTATAACAGCATGGCTCTGACAGTAGTTCTGGCTGCAAGACAAATCACAGCTTTATATTACTGTGCGCTTTCTAATACTTTATTGTTTCGATAATAACTTACACAGGGATTTTTATGGCGGATGTTCCAAATAAATGGATTAAAAATGTGTAACATTTTTCTGTTTAGAGACATTTATTTTGCATTTCTGGATGGAGTCTCCAGTTTCATCACTTTGTAAGACTCAGAGGTGAAGACTTTTTTTTTTTTATTAAATAAGAACACAACATGCTATTCTTCTTTTTTTTTAAAAAAAAAAAAACTGTGGACATGCTGGGACATGCTGTTGTTTAAAAATAATCAACTTCAGGGTGTAGTAAATCAGATTCCTGTTCAGTTGCATCACATCACCCCATCACTGATTATTTCCTATAACAGCATGGTCTGTTTAATTTATTATTTCAAAAATGATCACAATCGATAACATCAATGTCCTAGTTCAACACTGCCTAACATTCTAAAGTACTACAGTACAATTATTCCTTTACTTAATGTATTTAAAATAAAAAAGATGTATTCTGTACTATAGATTATCTTATTAACCTCATATGTATATTTTTAAATATATTTAATTTTTCAGTTAAGCTTAAATTCACATCTAAATTCTTTGAAATATTAAAAAAAAAAAACAACACATCACTACCTCAAATAAATATGAGTTACAGTAAATTCAAAATTCACATTCATAATATTCAAATACTAATAATTTTTCATTCTTTTTTTATGGTAATATTATCTATGCACTGCAAAATAGGGAGGTCATGGAAATTCCAGTAGATGGCAATGCTGTTTCTTAAAATGTCCTGTACTGAAAGCCTCTTTCATTTGACCCTTGTGGTCAGGAATGTTATTTTGAGATTTAGGTATGCAAAGTCCTAAAATATCTCAGGACATTCACTTATCTACAGAACAGCAACTGGGCTCTGAAGATAAAGTGTGGCCTAAGTATTTGTGGATGGTATTTAGCTCACATGGAAATGGCACTGATGCCACTCAGTTTATGGGCTTTGTTGTAATTTTACTGGACTCTGTGCTAATGAGAAATTATTGTCTGTGCAATAGAAATGACATATTTAACTCTTGTCAAAACTGAGCTAGGAATTAAAAGAGATAATAGTGACGTACATCACTCAGCTGCTTGGCATTGATGGCTGCTTGTACTTGGACAGGCGAGTCTGTTACTTGTGTAAACTTTATTTTGTCTGGGTGTTGCCGATATAGTTTCTATAAAAAAAGAAACGAAACATACAAATATAATTACACAATACAGTGCAAAAAGGATTCAATGTACAAGTTCATGAATGTTTTCCATTTGGTCAACTCATATCTGGCAAACTCACATCTTTACATTGTTCCACTTTTTTAATAGCGTCGTATTCAGGCGTTATAGTTTGAGGGAAGAAGCATCTTGTCTTCATATCCTCATAATCGGCTTTATAATTTCTCTAAGAGCAAACAAAGGCACAACAGTGAATAAAATGTAACCAGATAAAACTGCTCAAGGAATATATGTGAATTATTGTTCAGTAACATACAAGTTACTTACGTCACTCTTTAACTCTTCCACTTTCTGGCAGCGAAGCATATTTATATCTTCATAACTCCCAATATAGTGGCCCTTTATCTCGCTTTCATACTTGTCTTTATAGTGCATCTAATGAATTAAATAGAAACAAGATTTGTCTATCAATAAGCCCATACTGCATGCTTTTTTTTTTTTTTTTTTTTTTAACAAGGAATAAAGTAAATGAGACTCACATCATTAAACTTTTTGAGCACACTGTCCATCTTGAACTTGGGGGTGTCACAGTAATTAATGCTGGATCCTCTTGTTTTTTCATAGCTTGCTTTATACACTTTCTAAAAAATAGGGCGTGAGAAAGAGAGGTAAATGCCTAATACACACCATGTAAGCATCTGAAAGCAGCCTTAATGGTTTACTTTTGTGATCACTTTACACATTACTGAAATCTAAGCAATGGCTTCTAGCCATAGACCTCACTGCCATGTTTAATAATTTTTACATTAAATACTATCCAGCAATACTTTCCAACATCATCCCCAGCATTTAAAGTTGATATTTTATTCAAATATCAGCAACAAAAAGAATCTCCATGAAACATTAGCGCCACCTGGTGGACAAAAGTTCTGCAGTCTGACAAAATGGGGTTAAACTTTAAAGCCAAAAAAAAAAAAAAAAAAACCCGAAAGTGAATAGTGTACAACAAAATAATACAATACAAATAAAATACAAAACTCTAAAATGTATATTCATTTTTCTAATGTGGTCACATACATTCACTACAAAAGTAAACAAATCCAACATGCAAACCGTACATCACTCAAGATGGTGCCAGCGTATCTGAGTTGCCTGAGGAGGGGGTTTTCTGAAGCTGGGAGAACGTTGTAATCAGATTCTGATTTTGTCTGTTCGTAGTCTTTCTTGTATTTGACCTAAGAAGGAGGGGGAAATGTTCATAAATCAATCCATTCTGGTGGTGAGCTTTATGGTAGTTTATATGGATACAGGTCTGTTTTCTACTTCATTGTCTGTATCTACATTCTGTCTCAGTCATTGTCACAGCTACAGTGAGCCAACTTATGAATAGCTTTAGTGTCATTGGTTAAATTCAGACCCAGACTAAAAAGCACTTGCACTGACACATATCCACTAACAGTATGATTTAAATATGTGCTTGTAATCCAGCTTGTTCTGTAATACTGTCATGGTTTCCAAGGTCATTAACTGATGGGGCCTGGTGGTCTAAGTCTAAAGCACAGTACCTAAATATCTGCATGACAAACATTCACATTCACAGTCATCATAAGCTGTTATGAGTAAAAGATCATTGGCTACAGAATGAGAAAATAGATCATTTTTCAGACATTGTCCCTAAATTACTGTCTAGTTTAAAAGTACTATACCACTGACTATCTAACTTTTACTCAGTAGTGACTGTCACTTTTACTTTTCTGTTTTATTTAAATGTACTATATACCACTGACTATATCACTTTTACTTTTCTGTATTTATATAAAAGTGCTATACCACTGACTGTCTCAATTTTACTTTTCTGTGTTTATCTCCATGTGTGCACAAGAAAAGAAATATGTTTAATCTCACCGAGCTTACGGAGTCACCAGCCCTTTTGTTTGAAGCGTATGTTGGTGTTTCGGTTTGCATGAAATAAATTTGGTCTTTCATATCTTCATAAGCAGCAGTATATTTTTTCTAGTGGGAAAGAAATGTATGGCAGAGAACATTTAGCAGTATGAATAAATTCATACATCTTTGTACGGCTTTTTTTTTTTTTTTGCATGAAGATAGAAAATAAGATGGATTAATATATACTATTACTTACTTCACTTAAGTTATCCATGACCATCTTGCCAATTGCAACGTCAAAGTAAGGAGTTTCACACCACTGGCCTTTGACGTTCTTGTTATAGTCGTCATGATACACAAGCTACAAATAATAAAAACATTTAGTTAATCATAATTGAACAACCTTTGTTTAAAAATAAGTCTGCACTTTTCTTTAGGGGTTTGTGGGAAGATGAGCTCTCTGAATCTGGAATAATACCCTTTAGTAATATCATGGTTCATTATGTTAGTCCTGTCTGTCTCTGAGAGGCCACCGGCACACTCTCATTCTTGTGTCACAGCTCTGTTTAGTCTCTCCCTCTCTGAAGCTTTGCAATACAGCTCATTATAGATATGATATGGTTAAAAATAGACACTGATCATTAACACTCCCCATCAGGCAGTGCATTAAACACTTTAAAAGCTGTTCTTGACTTTGTTGGCCAGCGTTTAAAGGAATAATTTTGCTTTTTAACATGACTGACCTGATTTCTGTTTTCTACTTACATTACTTCGATTGGCAAAGTTTTTCTTGGCAAGTTCCACTTCTGGGGGATCAGCCAAGGATGTGTACTTTGCTTTGCGCTGATCATGACCCTTCTTATATTTAATCTGTCATGTCAAAAGAAAATGAAAGTGATTAGCATATAGAATGAAGATAATTGTGTGATCAAGTTCAATTCTCAGAGTGTCCCAAAAATTATACAGAAGACTTTTACTTTTAAGTGTGGACATCATCTAATCTGTTATAGCACAACATAATAAGTACATTATGGAATGAAATTACTAATTTGAATAAAAATTTGCATTCCCTTAGGACAAAAAAAACAAAACAACCCCAAAACAATATTTATATCAACAAGAGATCTATTTAGGTTAGAATCTATTTATCTATTTATCTATTTATAATCTATTTAGGTTATCTATTTAGGTCACAGAACAAAGATGGTCAAATAGTATCTAAAAGGAGAGTAATAATGTACTTCCTTCTTTCTGAATGTGATGTAAGTATTCTCTAATTAACCAATATCATACAAGCAAGAGTGCGCTTATACTGAATATCAGCACAGCACAATATCGGCCATAGCTAATCACAGCCATGATGATAGTCAGTATAACAGCATGATTTAGAATGTGATACTGCTTTTATATAACAGTTATATAAACAAGAAATTAATATTGACTAACTTACATTTTGGACACAATATGGCCAGATGTTTTGTTTATTTTTGCTCCACTAACAGAAGGTGATGCTCAAGAACCTGCACCCACTGATAGCCTGTCAGCTATCTTGCTAGCTTGCTGCTTGTTGGGCCCAACAAACTGAAATTGGCTTCGCTTCTTTAATTTTCATCTTCATCTGACGAGCTTTAAATTTTAAGTCAATTCAGTTCTATTCATGAAAAATGTATTGTTTGCCATGTCTGCTGATGATGTCTCTAACTCTATGGTTTCAGTTAACTGTTGCTAGAATTGGAATTTTACATGTCGAGCACAGAAGAGCGACATGATACACATAGTGAAACATCCCAGTGTGATTACACTAAATATAAGCACTCTTGGAATGCTTCATGTCTAATCAGATTTATGAACCAGAATTAACTGCTGTATAATACACTTACTGTTCACTTCATTAAGAACACCTGTACACCTGCCCATTTATGCAGTTATGTAATCAGCCAATCATGTGGCAGCAGCTCAATGCATAAAATCATGCAGATACAGGTCAAGAGCTTCAGATGATGTTCACATCAAACATCAGAATGGGGAAAGGTGTGATCTCAGTGACATTAAACATGGCATGGTTGTTCGTACCAGATGGGCTAATTTGAGTATTTCAGAAACTGCTGATCTCCTGGGATTTTCATCCACAACAGTCTCTAGAGTTAGCATTTTCCTCTGACCGCTCTAATCAACAAGGCGTTGCCATCCACAGAACTGTCATTCACTCAATGTTATTTGGGTTTTTTTGCACCATACTAAACTCTGCTGTTGTGTGTGAAAAACCAACCCATCTGGTACCAACATCTATGCCACGATCAAAGCCACAGAGATCACAGTTTTTCTTCATTCTGATGTGAACATTGACTGAAGCTCTTGACATGTATCTTCATGATTTCTTTTGCATTGCACTGCTGCCACATGATTGTGCAGGTGTACAGGTGTTCCTAATAAAGTGACTTGAGAGTGTAACTTGTAAGCCCATACTTTATAACTTCTTCTCATCTCTTTTACAGGTGTAATATTTGCTCCCCATACACCAGCACATTCTTTCTGATATTATGTCATACACTGCCTTATTCAAATCAGGTCTAGATATTGAGACATGTGGCAAAATTGCGTAGATGAATTGTAAAGTAGTTGTTCGTTTTCTTATACAGTGGAGGATGTTCATTTTTGCCCTCAATTGTAACAACCTTCTCAGTGACAGAAGAGTTCAGCATTGTGTAAGAATAAACCTACATCACTGAGGACTTCCTGGGCTTTGGCCACTCGACGGAGCTCTGGACTGTCACTGTATGGGTAGTACATGGTCTTCTCCTCATTCCAATCTTCTGTGTATCGTTTCTGATAGAGATAAACATTTGATTGAAATGCATACTCAGTTAAAGAATGCAAGTCATAATAATTAAAGGACTGAAGTCAAAGGTATTTATATGCAAGACTTTCTAGGATGGCCAAATTCCTACCTTGCTCATATTTGCAGCATTTTTCACTGCCAAAACCAACTCGGGCGCATCAGGAGGCAGTAAGTATCTGTCCTTGGTTTCATCCCATTTCTGTCTGTACAAGACCTGAGGAGCCACATAAAAGATTAGGTACATCTGACAGAGGTGGTCCTCTAGTACGATTGACTATGATTTGATGAGATATGTTAGATGTGCTTACTTTGCTGATAAGATCAGTGACATTCTTCACATGTGCGATTTCACGAGCCTCGCCATCATACAGGCTGCCGGTCTTAGCCTTCAGGCCTTCCATACGATATATCACCTGGTATGAAAAAATGTTGACAAGTTTTTATAAAAACAGAGTCACACTGCATCATTTTCAACAATAAAACCAAAAGGAGCAAACTGTTAAGCAATGATCTAAAGGCTGACAGTAATACTAGAGTGTAATGCTTACCTCACTGAGCTGCTCCTGAGCCTTCTTGATGCGAATAATCTCAGGTGTGTCAGCTGTAATGTAATAGGGTTGACCCTTGTTCTTCTCATATACCTCCCTGTACTTGTTCTGCAAAGATCCATGAACGTACATATAATAACAATAATAATACCACACACATTACATATGCTCATATACATTTTATACAGAACACTCCATGTACAATGCTAATATTACAATCTTAACTGAGTAAAATGGAGAGTCCTCTTTGTTTATTTTATTGTCTTACATGGCTGTACTGGTCAAGCATCTTCTGACTGTGTGCCAGGTATGGGGTCATAAATTTAGAAGTGTCCACCTTGGCCCTTTTCCTGACCTTACGTGTAGGAAGTCCCCCAGACCCAAGCTAGAGAAGCAGGAAGAGAGTCCATTAGTAAATAGATTAATGCCCAGGTATGAGCATCATCTGGGGCTTAAAATATATGAGACACTAGAAGCACAATAATACCAAAAGACAACATAATATTAGCTTTAGCATTAACGCTATAGTTCTCTTGCAAATATGAATGCTAATGTTGTGTTTATGTATTTACCATGATATTAACAATATTTACTCTCCAAAACATGTGACTCATGAAAGGTGTAAGGTTTTAATTCAACGCATCATCTAGGTTAACTTACCTGCTGTAGTACAAATCACTAATACAAGTACAAAATACAAAGTACTAATACCAAATTAGTATGTGGTTAAGAGTTTACTTGCTAAAGTCATAAAGGGCTGGCAGCATAATGCTATACTGGACAGCAGTCAGGTAACTCAGTAAAAATGCATGAGACCAGTTTTTGTGAGAGCTCACATGCATAAGTTGACGAATATAAAAACATGCAGGAACAGAAATGGCATACAAAGAAGTCTATATAGGTTGCAGAGATTCATGTCTTTTAATACAACTTAACTTTTTTTTTTTTTTTTTTAAAGCCCTACAAGACTGAATATGAGGGTTATTTCATCAGCATTCGGACTACATATTTCATATTTCAAAGTAAAAAAAAAGTCAATTGAAAAATCACACATTAATGAAAGTTGGCATGTTGACCAACTCTTCTCACTGTACTATGAATTGTTAAACAAATAGGTTTGTTTAATAATCCACTGCCTCTTCATGAATTCGTTTATTTGTAATTTAGAAGTGAACAGTGGAATAACCCTCATGACATGCGAGATCAGGCAGTATGACAAAAGCTGTGTATCTCTTTTAGCAGCGGACCCTGGAAGAAGGCCATTTACCTCTCCAACCCGAGACTGATGTGAGCTGGTGGTGGAAGTGTAGTCAGTCGTATACTCCTCATAATACTACAAATATAGGACAAACTCTGGGCTTTTAAAATGCTGTTCACAGAAACCAGAGACAAGCTAAAACATGTGTGTGTGTGTGTGTGTGTGATCTTTGCAGTGAAATGGCTAATTATTTCTTTTAGATAGTTCAGCTATTTATATAATAGGTCAGTTAGCTAAAAAAGCTGTTTGTATGACAGACGATCTCTTAATAGATACTAATAATGCTAATAATTTTTGCCATAATTTTTTCTGGTAGGATAATTGGGTTGTATTGCCTGACAGCAGCCTGTAATAGATTGGCTGTTCTGACTGACTGAGCCTCCTGTGATCATTAACACTTAAGCACATAGATGAGATCATATCTATTATTGTTTTCAGTCAACATTAATGTCATGGTAACAAACAGATACAGTGGATCATAGAAGAGATCACAATGAATCATAACACACATCATTGGGACAATACAATATGTTTCGTTATAATATAGTTTTTGCTATTCAGTTTGGATATCATATCTTCCTCTTGGGCCTCTTCAGTCCTGCTACCAAAATTTTGCTACCCCAAACACTTATAGTTTTATGGTTTAAATTACAAAATGTTACAGTGATTTTCTCAGTATTCTCAGTGCTACACAAAATACTGTTTTCATGTAATTGCAGACCATCAGTATTAAAAAGCTACACCTTATCAGATTAAAATCACAGCTGGAAAAAGTATACAGGGTCTAAATGCTTCTAAGTTCATACCTATTTGATAGTATAGATATATAAATATGCTTTAATAAACGTATGTCCCTTCACCTCAACGTTCTGCCCTTCACTGTATTGCAGATTTCTCTCTTTTCACCACTTGTAGGTGTCTTTTCCCATTTTATCCCCCAGCAAAGCGGTCTCTCAGTGTGACATTCATGGCTAGATGTCTTGATGAGTATGATTTACAGTGCCTCTATTCTCATTTGCCTTCCTGCGAGCCTACTGCAGATGTACACTTCTATTTTTGTATCTACTGTAATAATAACCCATGTCAAAGCACACTACTTTTCATTAATGTTGAAAAAGTATATTAGACATAAAAATGTATAATCAGCTATTAATCTACAGGAGCTGGCAGCTTTTTAGTAACATTACCAGAAGAGTCGATATAACTGACTGAGATTAAACTACTAAAGATACTAAAAGCTGAATTGTGAATGTGATTGGAGGGGAAAAATGTTACAAAGTTTACAATTAGCACAAGTATGCATGTCATTGAGCAAGAGCCCCTGGAAGCCTCAAGAAGTATTTTGCTAATCGAAGTAATTAAATTGAATTGTAAGATGCTTAACAACAATTACAGGCATCCTGTGACAGTGAGTAGCTGTCAAAATTGACGGACATATTTAGCGATATTTCTAAGACTTTTAAAGTGTAAATTATGTGTATTTCGCATTTGCAGTAAATTGCAGCTCTAAATGAGGCTTGCAGGGGATCTTGTCACATTGAACAGAACGTAATCCCACTGTTAGTATAAAGGTTCCACAGCAAGTGTGAGAATATCATATCTAACAATGGTTACTTCCATTCAGGCATTTTTCATTAGATGCTTATAACACATCATCAACAGTAACAATAAATAACAGAAAATCATATATCATGTTGC
>JANDJT010000199.1:11958680-11981613 GCA_024331685.1 Stegophilus panzeri | reverse complement strand
TGTATATATATATATATATATATATATATATATATATATATATATATATATATATATTGTGTCATACATAACCAGCATTCTGATATTGCAGGTGCTTCAGTAATCATTGACTACTATGACTGAGATTCATTTTGGGAGGAAGGGGTGGGAAGGGGGGCTGAAATGTAGGTCTTATACTGCACTATGGGTGGTATTGGGAGGAGGTGATCTGAAATGAGAGCCAGCTCTAGTCATGAATATTGGGGTAAGCGCATACTGAACTGCTGACTGTAGTGGTATCTCAGTTCTCTATTCATAGGACCTGCCCATAGACCTGCACTATAGACTTATATCTTACCTCTTCCACCACTTCTTCCTCATACTCTTCCTCATATTCTTCGGTGTCCATCATCAGACACGCTTAGTGGATCTACATGAGCAAATAAACAATAATAATCTTTAATCTACTTTGTACGCAAATAGGAAATGAGATCTTCAGAAATAAACATTAATGAAGCTTAAACAAAAATCCCCACAACAAAATCAGTAAAGTATTGTTGAAATAACTGTACAAAATATATATTCTCTCCTTACTATCAGTTGAAGGGCACACCGTGCACCCATACTAAAAATAGGCCTCAAACCTATCTATCAACCCCAAGAGCAAAGATAATGTTCTGGAGACATGCTAGAATATTTTCCTCTTACAGATTCATACATACCTGACCAAATACAATTCCAGTAGTCTATCCAGTGACTGTACAATCAGAAAGGTGCCCACTTTCCATATACTAGGGTCCCAAACTGATATTCCACTTAACGTATTCCTGCAAACCTAAACACAGACAGAGATGTGAATTCACTTGTCACTGAACTACGCAAAACATTGTCTGTTTAAAGGGTTTTCCAGGCCTCAGCTGGTCAAACAATTTGACACCCAAGACCCCGAAAAAAGCTGCAGCTCCTTGATGAAGCTTCACGACAGCTGCTCCTAGATGCTCCAGCTATGTCATGAAAGTTAATGCCAAGACCTGATTGGCTGGCTTTGTTTAGCTAGCAGAACTGCAATGCCTTCTGAGGCTGCAGGTTAAATATAGGACTGCATACTAAATAGCCTGTTTCAGCACCAAACTCATAGAATTTCACGTTAAAATGATAATTTCACTAAAGAGAAGAGAAGACGAGAATTTAAGCAAATTCCCATTCAAAGTGGTGAGGGGCCTCAGACAGTGATCCAAAGTGTAGATGTATAGATTCCAGAGAGAGAGAGAGAGAGAAGTTCCAGCTTCACAACGTTGGTGAGTTTAAGAGTTCTTGTAAAGTTGCTCAGTCAGAGAAGGTTGAACAGTGCCTCATAAGAGACTGGGTCAAAAACCGACTCTCAGCTTCACTTCCTTCCAATAGCAAAAGAGTAGAAAATCCACAGGAGGCCATGCAAAGCTATGTGCACGCTGGAGAGGGAAATCATAATTGTTTGCTTTGTTGAATTTCTTTGCTTACCAGTGAATTTAAAGTTATAGTGTTTCCCAAGCTGCCAGAGCCTCCCCAACTCTTCCCTCCTGAGAAACGCTGGGTGACAGCTCACAGTCACTGTCACACTCCAGTTATCATGTGCTCCATCCAGCCAATCAGTGAGCAGCATTCTCAGGTTTCAACAGCTAAATATATAGTAGTGATGCCTTTAGGAAAAGAGCACCTGTTCAGCAAATCTAGTGAGCTATAACTATACAAATGGAGCAGTTGGATTAAGGAAAAACAGACATGTAGACTGTGTTATTGTCATTTTTGGCAGAGGTGTTGCAGGGATACAATGAGATTCAATTCTATAAGGCCACTGGCTAATGGCCAGGGTAGAATGAGAAAATGAATGTGACCCCAACTTCCTGACATGCTGGGGTATACGAAGAAAAGAATTTCACTGTGCATATGTATAAGTGACCAATAAAAACTCATTATCATTATGTCAACTACACTAAATTATCTCACAAGGGAGAATCAGTGCAAACGATTTGCTAAGGAAAGGTTTGAAGCAACTCCTTGATCCTTAGTAATTGCTTTAATGACATATTTGATAACATTATAGAAGCACAATGCACAATAAGACTGGCATAACTATATTAAAAATATATAATTCCAGAGGACATTATGCTCATTTTGTCTGTGTACTCTAGCTAGCATATACTCTAACATGTTATGGCATACATAAATAACATTCTTAACAGTTGACATCTTATATAAGATGTTTTAAAAAAACACATTAATGTAACTTTGTCAACAAATATACTTTGACAGATATCATGACAAGTCCTTCCAAAGTTGTCTTATACCTGGTAAATTATAGCTCATGATTACATCATGACAGAATTCATTACCTACATACACATGATATTATGTACTATAAATCACTATTGTTCTTAGATCAGAGCAGTTATAACACTTCACAACAGCATAATTTCACCAAATTTGCCTTGTTTATTATTTCAATAGCAGTTGTATTATTTTATTATAACCATAATCATTATTATTGTTTCATTATTACAATTGCAACCATGGCATATAATTCAACAAGAAATAGAAAACAGCAAAGGAAACAAAAGAAAATATAAGGACATACATTTAAAAAATGGAAAAAGCTTAAAAGGTAAGAAAAAAAAAAAAAAAAAAAAAAAAAAAAAAAAACCAACAAAGATATACAATTTGTAAACTATGTCAACCTAGTAGCTTCTGTAATTTAATGTTAAAATACAAAGAAATAAGTTTAATATGCAGCACATCAAGTGTTATGACAGCCATCATCAAATGTCATTATGTGATGAAACATATGCTAACTAGAGTACATGTAATAAAAAGCATGGGACATCATCATGTTATACTATCAATCACTCACTAACAATTACCCTTAGTGATAACAGGACATTATAAATGCTGAGGCAACAATGACATAGTATATAATATAATAATAATAATAATAATAATAATAATAATAATAATAATAATAATAATAATAATATATAGTCATGTCATTCTTATAATGCAGGGTTCAAGTAAGGGGCTACAAAATATTTTCTCTGCCAAACACAGCACAGGTGCCTGGCTTGTCTTAGTTTAGTTGACATTTGTTACCCAAGGCTGCATAAGTGATTTCTCATAATACAGAATCAGCATGAGTACAGAAATCAAGGTCCAAATAATAATAATAAAAAAATAATAACAAACATTATAACACAGCTTGACACAGAGATCATCTCTCATGAATTATCTCAGCTCCTAACTGTCTCCTGGTGAACAGTTTACTACTTCGCTGCAGCCCAGGTGACGTCTTGACATCACCTCCTCTCGACATTTCTCGTCTTGATGCCTTGCTGACGCTCCTGCTTTAGAATCTGTGTCTTCTCATGTCTCCTGTGGAGATGAGCATTACAGAGGGTGAATGACAGCAACAGCTGTGTTTCATTCCTTCTCTGGGCTGCTCGGTCTGTCCTCAAACTCCCAGATTTCCTACAGCATTAGCTACCAGAATGGAAGGGTACCAGTTCACCACAACATCTGCCAGCAGGGAGCTCGGGTTTTCAAACTGAGGTTTTATGAGCTCAGCTTGCACCAAGCTTCTAATAAAACCACAAATCTTTAATAAATCTCTACTCGTGTGTGTGTTTTTTTTTTTTTTTTGTTGACAAAAAGTTATAATAAAAAAGTACCGACTTGTATTTATTCAAGAAAGGCTACTCCAAAGCAAATGACAGCATCAACCGACGGCCGTTGATGTCTATTAATCAACAGTAGAATGACACGATTGGTGAATCATAGGCTACAAGGAGAACGACATCAAATCACTTGGTCATTGGTAAACAATGTGTCATGAGGATTAAGCTGAAATATTAAAAATAATTTGGCACTCACACTCAAGAAAGCACCGCTGCCTGTCACAGTGGAAAAGAATCACCTGCCAAAACACTGAGGTAAGTGGGCTAAATTCAGGCAGAGGGGAAGAAAAAGGCATGTTTGCTAACACTCTTAAGGAGAGACGAGCTTTTTACTTTGTGATTGTGAAGAGGTAACAGATTTGAAAACAGGACAGCCGATGGTCTCTGGTGACTGGGAGTAAGCTACATATCTGATTAAAAAAAAAAATACTGGAAAGTTATTTTAAGCACCACGGTATTCAAAGTAACAAAACTGGTATCTCTACAACATTCCTCTCTACATCACCCAATCATACAAGTTACAGTGCCTTACCATCAAGTGTTCAACTCCCTGAACCTTTCACCATTTTGTAGTGCTACAACCTGAAATTGACTTGACTAGGATTGTTGATTGCTTAGAACTTATTAATTAGGATGTCATGAATGTACTAAAAAAAAAAAAAAAAAAAAAAAGTAATTAACCATTTGGAAAATTAAAAAAAAAAAAAACCTAAATTAGCTCTAGTGCAACCAGTTACCATCAAAAGTCACAGAATTAGTTGAATGGGGTCCAACTGTGTGGAAATAAATTGATGTTGATCTCGATATAAATACACCTGTTCACGGAAAGCTCTAGAATTTGTTAGAGAACATAACTAAACAAACAGCACCATGAAGACCAAAGAGCAAGTCTGGGACAACTTCCTGGAAAAGTAAAATAAGGGTTTGTTTATAAAAATAAATAAATAAATAAATAATAAAAAAAAAAAAACACAACAACAACAAAAAAACACATCCAGGAGAGTGCTATTTAATCCATTATTTAAAAAAATGGAAGGTATGTGGCACAAACACATCATCATCCATGCCCTCCACTAAAAGAAGAAGCTCTTCATAGGACAACCATAGCCTGGACACATCACAAAACTTGGCTTCATGGAAGAGTGTTGAGAAGAATGCCAAAAGACTCCTGTGGAAAAACAAAACGGGAGTGTGGAAAAAGATTCTCTGAACTGCAATGCCTGAACATTTTGGCCTTGACTCAAAGCACTAGATTTGGCAGAACACTGCACCTCACCCTGAGAACAAAATCCCCACAGTGAAGCATGGTGATGGAAGCAACATGTGGAGTTTTCATCAGCAGGGCCTGGTAAACGGGTCAAGGTTGAAAGCAAGATAAATAGAGCAAAATACTGGACAATCCTAGAAGAAAACTTATTCCAGTCTGCAAGGCATTTGAAACTGGAGTGAAGGATTATCTTCGAACAGGACAACAACCATATTGTCGAAGCTATAATAGAGTCATTAAAAATATCCTAGAACGTGAATGTGATAGAACAGCCCAAAGAAAACTGCTATTCACCAATGGTCCCCATCCAATCTCACAGAGCCTGAGCAATTTTACCAAGAAAAGTGGAACAAATATAGAATCCAGATGTGCAAAGCTGATAGAGCCATATCCAAGAAGACTTGCAACTGTAATTATAGACAAAAGTGGTTCTATCAAATATTGACCCAGTTGGTAAATACTTATGCAACCAACCCATTTCTGCTTTCAACAAATTGTGTCACACTTACAAATATAGGTTTTAGCTTCAAATTTCAAACTTATTATATAAATCAAATGGCAAGAATTCTAATTAAGTACATTTTAATTCCAGGTTGTATCCCTTTCTACAAAATGTAAAAAAAAGGTTTAAGGGAGGAGTTAATACTTCTGCAAGGCATTACAGGTAAAACTGACCAGAAATTTACTCAATAAGAGTAATATTACTCAATAAGAAAGCACATATTATTTTAGACTATTAGAAATGAGAAATTATTAAACTGAACTGACTATTAGAAACTAAACACTTGGTGCACAATACTTTTAAATTGAACGACATATCAAAGCATCATTCCCACTACAGTCTTTGTTTTCTGTCCCGACAGGGGAGAAAATTACAAAAATATTGATGCCTTAGATCAATAAATGTGTCACAGCACCACCAAAAGGCAAGTGACAAAAAAGCTACAGCCTTCAAGGGTAAAAACACTTTATTTAACTTTTATTAATTATTATTTTTTTTCTTTTACATAAAGTGAAGTCTTCCCTTGCATGGTGGTTTTTTTAACACTCTATTTGATGCCCTGGGCTCTGAACGGTTCAGACACAGGCTCAAGGTCAAGGTAAATGCTGGACTGAACATACTGGGCAATACTATGTCAGGCAGTTAGACAATACTGCAAAGTCCCTCCATGCAGAGCCTCATTAAGTCCCACATGCGCTCCGTCCACAAGCTCCTTTGCATCTTTTCTGTTCGACTCTTTACAGAGCAACTAGGCAGAAAAACACTGAGTTTGTGTGGTTTTACACATCCTGAACCTTTTGAATAGTTAGTTGAAGATTGTTGTTCACAGTACAGTTCTCCACTGTAATAAATTCATCACAGGAGTCTGGATGAAATCTCCAGGCCAGCTTCACAGTGAGACACAGTTGGCCTCCACATGGAGAGGAGAAAGAGCGTGCACCATTTTGTACGATCAGAAGTCATCTCACTCGCAGTCGTGACATCATCCACTCCAATCCCTGACACAGTCTGCAGACAGAACAGGGTTCATTTCAATCATTAAAATGTATTAGGGAACAAGTCTTTATATTTGCAGATTAACTGTTTAATATAAACAAACTCAAAAGGCTTCAAAGTCAGTTTATTTGGCATTATTCAGAATATGGTTATTCATAATACATGTGAAAAAATAAGTACACCCCATGGAAATGGTTAGCTTTTTTCTACATATTTGGACAAGCAAACATTTGACCCTCCATTTATTCTTTTTGAGCCATTCCTTGGTGGATCTGCTAGTGTGCTTAGTATCATTATCCTGTTGAAATGTCCACTTTCGGACAGATGGACTCACATTATCATCAAGCACTCTTTGATATGATGCAGAATTCAGAGCTGAATCAATAAATGCAAGCTGGCCAGTCCCAGTGGGAGCAAAGCAACCCCAAACCATAACATTTCAACCACTGTGCTTCACAGTTGGTATGAGGTGCTTCTCTTAAACAGCTGTCTTTGCTTAGCGCCAAACAAGGTGTGTAAATGTCTATACAAGTTCCAATTTACATGAACATGGTATGAGCAGAGCATAAGGAAAGATAATGTACTTTGCATGGCACTGTAGAAGCTACCTAGAGCTTAATTGTGCCTCCCCTTGGCTAGCAACACCAGACTAGCCTAGTTGGAAAAGTTTTATAGTTTATCAGTCTGGTAGTTCTACAAACAGTGACAACAACCGAGGCGAGTTTTATGATAAATCCAACTTTTTCTTGTCATACTTTTTTTTCCTTTTCATAAATTTCCTTCATGTCATACACTCACAGCTAATGCATGGAGAAGTAACAGATGTAGAGCTGCAACAACTAATCAATAAAATCGAAAACTGATTATGAAAATTGTTGTCAACGAATCTCATTATCGATCAGTCGGTATGCGCGCGGGACGGGGCACGTTTACCCATTACGTTACTTCTCTTCCGAAAACATGCTTTAGTAAATACTAAAAGTTGTGTCCCAAATGAAATACGTACACTATGCACTATGTACTCTACCATCTAGTGTATGAATTTTGGAAAGGTAATATAATCTCACATGGAACACTAGCCGGTTTTTTACTAACCGGAAGAATAAGCTGCTTCCTAGTCGATGGCGCATGACGTCATACACACACTAGCATTAGCAGACAACCAGAGTCACCGACAATGACTTTCTTCAGTTTACTGTTTATGTCAACGTTACCTTTTATTCCTAACATGACCTCAAGTTACCACCAGACGGCGGTGTAATCGTCAAGTTACTGAGGAAGAAAGTCCTCTAAGGCAGGGAAGCATTTTATATTAAACACCGCAGAGATCAAACAGTGCTGCATGAGCACAAGCTGTGTGTAAGGGGCAGGGGAAATGGGTGCAAGTTGCTTAAAGGAGATATATATAAATTTTATGGATGCACAAAAAGCACTGAATAAAACTAGTCTTACTTCAATTGTGAAAATATTAAATATTGTAATGATTTTAATTTTGTTATGGTGACTGAAATGATTGAATGAAAATGCTTCATTACTTTCACTATTTTAGCATGTGAATTACAAGTGCATAATTTTAACGGTGTATATATTTTTATATGTTTATTGACAAATAAAATGTCAAGATATAATGAAATATGCTGCATTTTATTATTTTGTAATTGTTAATAAAATATTAGGACAGTTTTATACTATTGGGGCAGTTTAGAGATCCAGCCGCATTACACAAACTCCGGGCCGCTAACGACCCGAATATGTAATAATTACTGACGAAACATGCATGCATTTAAGGTTTAAATTGTGAAAATTACCACAAAATATCAATTTTATGTCATTTGAGAGAGTGTTTCAACTTTATTAATAGGCACTGTTTCAAAGAGGATCAAATGTTTGCTTGTCCAAATACGTAAAATAAATAAATAATTTCCATGGGGTGCACTTATTGTTTTTTTACATGACTGTAAACTGTTCTGTATGTCCAGAGATCAATGCAGTTTGGTCATCTCTCAGGTCAAACACACCGACTAAGCATCAAGTGAGTTACCAGAAAATTCATTTTCTAGTGCCACCACCCCATGACTAAGAGAGAGATTCAATTTTCCTCAAACTTGGGTACAAAATTCAAAAGCAGACAGCTAGAAAACACAACCCAAAAAAAACCAAAAAAAAAAACCAAAAAAAAAAACCCAAAACACTGGCCGTTAGTATGAAAAAGAAAATATATTCTTACCCCTCCCCTGTGAGAGCACAACAGGCCTGGATGTGCCACTGGTGGTCCTTAACAGAAGTAAGCTGTAGGCTCTGTGAGATTTCAGCAACTGTCATACAACCTTTCACATCCTGTTTGTTGGCAAACACCAACAAACCAGACTTTTTAAGGTCCTGGGAAACAAATTGAGAGCAAACCACTGAAACATGAACTCACTTAAAAAAATAAAAGAAATTTCTTAACACATTTTTACAGTTCATCACAACTCTGCACTCACATTAATGCATCTGTACCCGAGTCTGAATGAAAGTAAATATGTGTGTTGGCCTGGGAAACATCTTTATGTTACAGACTTTCCTAAAATAAAACATGTTCCCCTTTTTCATGAATCTAAACTAGAAGTTGTAACATCTTAACATTTTATGCCTAAAAGTGAAAAGAAAGACAATTAAATCTTTTAAAGATTTAATTCTGACTCTACCTCAAGACACTCCACCTACCTCTACATGTGTAAATGTGCCAAATTTTTAAAGAATTAGGAGTTTAGAGTGGGAAATGAGTTATCAGTGTGATCATCACGGTCATCCACATCAGGCTCTGTCTCATTACTTGAGGTAAAAGTCACACACAGCATTTAAACACGAGCCTCATCGTTGTCTCTTCACTTGACTGATCTCTGGTCATGCTAACATCAGTCAGTATGTTTACATGGACAACAATAATCCAACATTAACTCGATTAAGACAATATTCTGATTAAGAAACTACCATGTAAACAGCAATTTTTTATTACTTTAATCCGATTAAAGTCATACTCGAAGTAAACACAAATCGAATTAAGACATGTGGAGTATTCTTATTTTAGTCGCATTACAGACATGTACACACCTTAATCACATTATTAACGTCGTGTGGGAGTTTTCACCGCATTTTGCGACAGGACACGTACACACACGGCAGTGCTCAACCGTTTGACGGCAAACAATAGAGCACGACTGCGTCCGAAACTGCTACTTACCTACTACATATTAGGAGAAATACATGTATATAGTAGGAGAAATACATGCATTTCAACTACTATACAGTAGGTAAGTATGTGGTTTCAGACACAACCCACGGCTTCAAGCAGTCGTCTATTTGCACGTATAGCATGACAAATAATTAGCTGCACTTGAAGCTTTCGTAAAAATAAAATTAAAAACACCAAAAAAAAAACTATACAGTACCATAACGAAGAACTGTATGTTGATACGTGAAATTCGAAGGGAACGTCAGACGGCGTGGCGACGTGACGTAATGACGTGTGACGTTAATCGATCTATGTTTTATAACATGTAACACGGGAACATGAAAGGAGTATTCTAAAAGAAACTCATGTAAACACCTTAATCAGAATATTGTCTTAGTCACAATAAGGTCATAATTAGATTATTGCTGTCCATGTAAACAGTCAGTGAGGAAATAATCGCTGATTAATTCAGTCAGTTCTGTGAATAAATTTCAATGTCTTTTATTGGGTAATTTACACATTTTATGATGTGCGTAAGCGCTATTCTGTTTTGATAAAGCTGGGACATGTGTGCATGCGGTGTGGAACGAGGACACTAGACATAAGCAAATCCTAACTAATTTGAATAGAAAGATCTGCAAAGATAGAGGGGGTGTCAGTGTGCAGTAAGCATTATGGGAATGTAAGACTCACCTCGTGAGCGAGCATTCTGTAGAGCTCTTCTCTGGTCACAGAGATCCTCTCTCTGTCTGTGCTATCCACCACAACTATCACAAACTGTACAGCCATGAGAATAGAATAGAATTCAATATTTCTGACTACTATAAAGTCAGAATATACAGTCAGGTGAAAAAAATAAGTACACCCCATGGAAATTGTTGGCTTAAAAATAAATAAATAAAATATTATTTTGTGTGTGTGTGTGTGTGTGTGTGTGTGTGTGTGTGTATATATATTTTGGATTTGATCATATTTTTGATTTGATTTGTAATCATATGATTACATATTTGGATTTGATCATCTTTGAAACAGTGCCTATTAATAAAGTTGATATACTTGAACAAAACCACAAGGAACATTTGCTTTTTCAATCATTTATTCAACAGAAATATCTATAGATGTGATATTCTTCTGTGGAAAAAGTAAGTACACCATTGGCCTCAGAAGCTAGTTTTCCCCACCTTTAGCAGAAATAACTTATTGAAGGCATTTTGCATAATTATCCACCAGGCTTGCTGGAATTTTTGACCACTCTTCAATGCAATATTCTTTCAGTCGCAAGATGTTTGAGGGATTTCTTGCATGTATTGCCCGGTTCAAATCCCCCCACAACATTTCAATACGATTCAAATTCAGGTTTTGACTAGGCCATTCCATAACTCTTCACTTTTTGTGCCATTCCTAGGTGGATTTGCTAATGTGCTTAGGATCATTATCCTGTTGAAAGGTCCACTTTCGGACAGATGGCCTCACATTATCTTCATGCACTCTTTGACATGATGCAGAATTCATAGTTGAATCAATGAATGCAAGCTGTCCAGTCCCTGAGGGAGCAAAGCAACCTCAGACAATCATATTTCCACCACTGTGCTTTACAGTTGGTATGACGGGCTTCTCCTGAAAAGTTGTCTTTGGTCTGCACTAAATATGTCTGCTGTTACTGTGATCCAACAACTCTTTGATTTGTCTGACCAGAGGACATTATTCCAAAAGGCCTGGTATTTGCCTATATGCTCATTGGCAAACTGTAGTCTTGCTCTAATGTTCTTATTTAGAAAGCAAAGGCCTTTTCCTGGCATGCCTTCCATGCAGGTCAAATGTGTGCAATCTCTTTCTGATTGTAGAAGCATGCACTTTGACACCAACAGTTACAAGACTTACTAGCAAATCCTGTGATGAAATGTTGGGGTTCTTGGAGAATTCTTTTTGCATCAGACGGTCTGCTCTTGGGCTGAATTTGCTGGGACGGCCAGTCCTGGACTAACTGGCAGTTGGTTGAAATCTGCGCCATTTGTAAATTATTTTCCTTACAGTGGAATGATGTATTTAAAATAATTTGGAGATCTTTTTAAATCCCTTGCCAGACTCATAGGCATCCACAACCTTTTTTATGAAGGCCATTAGATCTTGGCATGATGACACCACACACACCACAATAATAAAGGGAACACCAGACACTAGATATGAGAGGGGTTTAAATAAGACAGGTTCCACCTGCACTACCTAAGCAGGTTCTAATCACTGGCATCCGATCTTGATTAGAAACACCTGATTCTAATTTTATGGATCGGAAGGTGTGATAAATGTAGGGGTATATTCACTTTTCCCATATGACTGATCTATTTTTGATTAAATTGTGAAAATTGCTACAAAATGTCAATTTTATGTCATTTAATAGACTGTATCAACTTTAATAATAGGCATTGTTTCAAAGAGGATCAAAATGTTTGCTTCTCCAAATATGTCAAAAAAGTCAACAATTACCATGGGGTGTTATTATTTTCTCTTTTTTTTCCCCTTCACATGAATGTAGTACAATCAAGAGGAGTAAAGACTAGCACAATGAATTTGCACAAAATGACAAGAAAAGCGAATATCATACCTCTGTGTTAGTGTAGTAGGTATTCCAGGAAGAACGCAGAGATTCCTGGCCTCCTATATCCCACATGAGGAAATGGGTGTTCTTCACCACAATCTCCTCTACATTGCTGCCTATTGTGGGTGATGTGTGAACTACTTCATTCATAGAACTGAAGGCCAAAAACACACCAAAAAAAACCAACTATAATTAAATTATAATTAAAGCACTATTTATTTAGGTAGACTGAATACTGTAGATAGTCGTACGAATAACAGTTTGATTTAAATAAGAAAAAACTGCCACGTAGCATGGCCATATACCACAGAAAATGTGCTCAGTATCTCCATTACACAGTGAGTTAACACTTATGTACTGGCAAAGAGACCTTCCTGTGAGCTTTGGTGTGGTGTGACAGGAATGGCAGAATTTTTTTTTCCAAATATTTCCACTGGTGTCACACATGAACACTAAATTACATTCACACAATTGTTTTGAAGATAACATCTCTGCTACTAGACTATGCTCAAAGGTTTCACGTAAAACAGAAACCTTTAGCCACTCAGGCTTTCTTGTTACTGAGGAAGTGCTATTGCTGTATTAGTTACAGGGACATATTCCCTTGTATGATCACAGTAATTTACAGGCTCTAGGAGTCTGGAGAAGCAGAAAGAAAATGAACAATAAATTTAACTACAAATACATTTCACTTCAGTGGGATTATTATTTTTTATCATACTTCCAATATGCGTGAATTATTACATTTTTATTCTTAACATCGTAAGATACTCGAAATAAATAAGAAACAAAAAGATAATAGCTATACTTTATATCAACTGTTAAAATGATTTTCAATAGTAATATAGATACAAGCTTCAAGATAAATTCAGTACTTACAATTGATAAAGGATTGTTGTCTTTCCTGCATTGTCCAATCCAACGATGATGACTTTATGCTCTAAATAACAAAATAAAATATGGTAAGAAACACTAAACACTCAGTTATTTTTGCCCCGAACACTAAATAGACTAAAATTATTCAAGCTATTACATAACCGATTTACACCAATAAAGCTCACATCAGACGAATCATAAAATTCACTAACTAGGCCACCAAAGAAGTAAAGGCTGATTTATACTTGCTGTTTACTATGTGTACACAAGATGGCTGCCACACATGTCTTGTGGTCGTTTGGCATGGACCGAATAGCCTGGACGACTGGTTTCAGAAAATAATACAAAATAATCTCAAAATTGAAGATACAATGTGAATGAATGTGAAGATACAAGGTTAAAAGCAGTCCAATTCTCAAGATCTGATTATTAATCATCTAGGCTGTGTTGTGAAAGTGGGGTTTTCAATTTGGGTTCTCAACGTTTTTTTCCAGTTGAACTGAATAATGTTTATGGAATTTAATGCATATTATATCTAAAGACAGAATCCACAACTGTAGACATTACAAATTCAGCAAACGCTAGGACTAAGACATCAGTCTCTTTCTCAAGCATACTGTATATTCAAACTTGCATTTGTTTATATATATATATATATATATATATATATATATTCTAAATTAACCTAGATTATAACCCTTAATTAGAATTGTTTTTCACCAGCATTCGAATGAGGAAAGGTGACTATATAAAAATATACTGTAGACATGGTTTGCCAAGATGGATGTGGAAGAACTCGAGTGTCCTGCACAGAGCCCTGAACACCTTTGGGATGAACTGAAATGATGACTGCACCCCAAGCCTCCTCACCTAACATCAGTGCCTGAGCTCACTAAGAATTTTAAACAGATACTCGAGTTATTTTATCACCTTAGGTCTAAAGGTTAGGCCACTCTGTACGGATGTGCTTTCTTTTTCATGGTAACCATTGATCCTCCACATATATCAGCTGCGTCTGTTGTTTTTGTCACTTCTTACTGGACATTCAATAAGGATCCAATGACAAAACAATATGGCCTTCAAACAAATTAAGGTTTTGCTATGCAAATAATACATCATGGAATCAAAGAATTAAAATTAAAATCTTAATCTATCCTTGTATTCACCATGAAGTTGAGTAACTGAGTTTCGGCGCCATCTCAGTGGGACTGTAAGAGAGTTGTGTCTATGGGTAACTGCTTTGCAATTCAGGAAGGGTGCAGCGGCTTCCATTGTATACTCTCAAGTAATTTGCACCAGGAAGAGAACTACGATCGTTCTGTGAGTAGGTCTGTCCGTTTGGACATGCTCCAAGGCATCGTATTCCAATTCTGAATACTTTAAACAGACGCACCAATGATTTAAATTTGTTTGCATAACCCTTGTTATTCAAGCACTAAAATATTTGAAGGCTGTGTCATCTGTAATGGAACAGCTTGTCCAGTCGCTCAGCTTTATGTGTTTAATAATGTTTGAAAGGTCTGTGGTGTGTGTCTCCTTGTCTGTTGTAAACATAGAAACACTGATGTATTTTCTAGACACATTGCCTTTCTAGTGAAACCTGAGCAATCGGTGCAGCCAGTTAAGCAACACCATGATTTCAGCCAATACTAGGTCACATCATCTATAATGAATGAGAAGCCATGGAAACTGCAGGCCATCACACAGAGGTCCTTCGCTGGCTCAGATCTTGTGTCTGTCATTATGTGGACACTGATGGGTTTCTTTAGTCGGTCACTGCACCACATATTTTACATATAAGCCTGTATAAAATAAATCAAGATAGCAGTAATGAGTGGTGATGTATCTTCATTTGGAGAGCTTGTTTAGTTCTTACTCTGTTTACTTCCAAAGCAGGTAACTGTACGACAGTGTAACCTACATTATATTATATGATAACCTACACTATATTATAACCTACATTATATTATAGCTATTAAATAAATAGCTTCATCATTAAGGTTTCAACTCTTTCAAAACTGTGCAACACTTCAGCTTCAGACCAGAAGCTTGACCAAAGCAAAAATATGTATGTACAGTTCTCTAGATAGCACACTGCATTACTCAACAAAATGACGTATTGTAAAAATAAACATTTATGCTCATATGTCTTTGCAGGACCGTTATATATAAATGTAATAAATAAACAGAGGTGTGTTACGTCTCACTGATGTTGCAGTTATACAGGCCTACACTAACCATAATAATGAACAGCTAACGTTAGCTAGGACTGGAGTTAAGCGATGAACAGCATTAAGTTACTCATGGAACTAAGCAAAACAAACAGTTTAATGCTTTAAATCTTTGCGAGATTTTCATATTTCACACAAGCAGTTCCACTGATGCTGACACATAAAGCAGCTCCTCCAGGCCCACTGACTTCTAGCACAGTCCGCTGTTAGCTATGAACAGCTAGCATATGACATACAGCGTCGGGAAACACATTAGCAAGTGTCAAACAGGTAGCTAATGAAACACAACCAGTTACAGATCAACGAAGCCGTTTTGCTATCGCTGACAGACATTTATAAGACACTAGAAAGCCTCAGGTCCCCCCCCCCCCCCATGTTATACGTTATATCATAACTTTAACACAACGTTATCTAAACTTCACAAAGCGAATTTCAACTAGCTGACTAGCTAACTTTTTGCTAAATATCCATTGTCTTCTTAAATGTAGAGAAATGACTCACCTTGGTGGTTAAAAAGCCTCCATAACTTTGTAAAAATGATTCCCATGTCTACTGGATGAGTTTCTTCGCACCGACAACACAAATAATCTAAAATATAGCTGCTTCGTATAAACGAATCGAAGGTAGAACCAAGCTAGCTCCCAGTACAACCAGCGATCTAGCTAAATGCAGGGGATGTTTTCCAAGCGAAATTGAGATGAGAAGTAAGCATAGCGATTGACAACGCCGCTGCTTTTGAAATGCCGCATAATTTGCCTAATGCCATAGCCTAGTTCAGGGAGGTAATCGTTAGAAAAGCGTCATTCAGTCCGCGCAGCTTGGTGTAAATGAGGTGCTGCGGCTGCTGACTTCCGCCGCAACAGCTGAATGAACACACGGGCATGGAGAAGAACATCTAAGAACCGCCCGAGGATCTCCAGAGCTGTCCTGCCCTGCTATATCCTGCTCTACCCTGTCCTGTCCTGTCCTGTCCTGCTCTGCTCTGCTCTGTCCTGTCCTCGTGTTCAAACTCTGCTTCCCACAGGCTAAAGGTTTTTGTCAACGTTTGTAAGCACTCTCTTTTAATTGCTTACTATTGAGCAGTTTTAGACTTGCACTGGTAACTGTTTTAGAATTGCAAATTACAAGGTGATTCCATCATTTTTTCATCAACACTGAGTAACTCCATAATTTTTTCCTCTACTTGATCTGGAATAAAAAGGATGCCATTAATTTAAACAAATTATTTTAATTTGTTTGAGGTATGTTTCACGAAGCCATAATGTTCAGCTATTAAACAAATATTGTTTTGTGTCATATCTGTGATTTGTGGGTGCACAGTGATTTAGTGGTTAGCACGTTCACCTCACACCACCAGGGTTGGGGTTTCGATTGCTGCCGCTGCCCTTTGTGTGCGGAGTTTGCATGTTCTCCACATGCTGCAGGGGTTTCCTCCGGGTACTCCGGTTTCCTACCCCAGTCCAAAGACATGCAGGGTAGGCTGACTGGCATGTCCAAAGTGTCTATAGTGTATGAATGGGTGTGTGAACGTGTATGTGATTGTGCCCTGTGATGGATTGACACACTGTCCAGGGTGTACCCTGCCTTGTGCCCAATGGTCCCTGGCATAGGCTCCAGGTTCCCTGGACGTATAAGTGGTATAGAAGATGGATGGATGGATCTGTGATTTGTTAATTTGCTACAAAGTAAAAAAGCTGGATGAGCATCCTCTAAATGTGGTGATTCTATCATTTTTGCCAGGGGTTGTACTACAACTACTACTAGCGTTCAAAACAGTGTTATTATGAATGCAAACTTTAATACACTGAAAAAGACACACTATTAGCCAAAAGACACACTATTAACCAATTATATTGGTTTTACTCTGCCCACGTTTAAAATTTTTCTCCTACATTCTTTTGAATGTCCATGGAATAACATAAAATATTAGATGCCATGAGTGTATGAATGGCCATGTAATACGACGCAATGTGATAACATGAAATAATAAAAAATTACTTTATATGACCATGGGGATTGTTTCGACTCAAGACAGCTGTCATTTGCTGCTACTGTCAAGCAACTGTTTGATGCCGAGTTCAGGATTGAACTGAGAATCATGCAACACCGTGCCTCCAGAAGAAAAACAAAAACATTTAGTAGTAGTAGTGTAGAATCAGTAGTATTAGTATTAGTAGTGTTAGTAGTAGCTGCACTGGTAGTAGTAGTGGTTGTAGTGGTAGGTTAGTTTTTTAGCTTTCTTCTCAATTTTTTCATTTTCTGGTTGAAATTATTGCATGATTGTGATGCCTAAATAATGATTGTTGCAGGAGTGATTACTAATGTAAATATGTAAACCCTAACATAAATCTTTTTTTTTGTTTAATATATATATCAAGCTGGACATCATGCTGTTGCAGCAGGTAGTGCTGCTGCCTCAGAACTCCAGAGCTCATAGTTTGATCCTGTGTGAAGTTTCTGTGTTCTTCCCATGTTAGCATGGGTTTCCTCTGGGTTCTCCAGTTTCTTCCCACAATACTGCTCCAGCAGTGTGGTCTTATAATTTAGCCACTGTTAAATAAAGAGTTATCATATTGCAGAGGTTAATTACTGTTTTGTTTTGGTTTTAAAGAAAAGGGTCCAGAAGCTTTGCCAACTTAGGAAAAATAAATGCTATCTTGGATCGGAATATGCTGTAATCCTAGAATTGTCATTTTACACATCTTATAGAGTTAGTTACTGGTAAATAAAAATGTATGTTTCATATTTATTGGAAGTACATTTGCCTCACATCTCCGGGGCTGAGGATTCAAATCCCGCCTCTGCTCTGTGTGCCCGGAGTTTGCATGTTCTCCCTGTGCTTCAGGGGTTTCCTCCGGGTACTCTGGTTTCCTCTCCCAGTCCAAAGACATGCGTTGTAGGCTGACTGGCATCTTTAAAATGTCCATAGTGTGAGAATGGGTGTCTGAATGTGTGTGCGATTATACCCTACGATGGACTGGCCCCCCATCCAGGGTGTCCCCCACCTCGTGCTCCGAGTCCTCTGGAAAAGGCTCCGACCTTGTGTAGGATAAGCGGTACAGAAAATGGATTCATACTGGAAAGTTATCTAATAGTGAAGCTATAGTTAAGCTAGGTAATGTTGGTGGTGTATATATCATTAATATCAGTTAAAAGGAAACTTGAAAATGTATTTACTTACTTAAATTACTAAACAATGTACAACATAATTAGGCTATGTGACTATAACATACAGTAAGTGTCATTCCTAATCTGAGACCTTGTCAAGCTCCAGGCTTACCTCACTGAGCTCTGATTTGAAAAAAGGGATGTTCTTCACATTCATTTTTGATGAACTTTGACTGTTCACGAATCTCTCTAATTAAATGAACACTTAGTAAAATAAATATTATTTACTGTATGTAATTAAAGCTAAGTTTAATAAATGATTTAATTAGAACACTTGTCAGTAAAACCCAGTATTATTTACTCGTCGATATTTAAACCTTTAATTGAAGTTTCAGAAGAATTTCGAAAATCCGCAGAATCGTCTCACGTGGTAGAGGAAGAGGCCGCATTGATGTGACGTCATCACCATGCGACCATCAGGGGACGGGCCAATCAAGAAGAGCACGTTGATGACTCAGAACGGCGCTGCGCTTGGATTACAGGAGGGAAAGAAAGGCCGGAGAGCAATATTGTAGCCTATGTTCATTTAATTTAGTTTCTTGTCCTCCCTCACGTTTTATTTCCTCCTTGTTTCAGCGAGTTACATTTGAGTTGTTGGTGAAGTCGCGCTGAATAACTTCTGCGAGGTAGCCATGTCAGTTACGGAGATGTTTAGCTACATCCAGGGCTTTTTAACTGCAGATCAAGATATTCGCGAGGTAAGGTTCATGTACAGTTCATGTTCATTAACCGATGAATATGTAGAGTGATCGCCAAAAAGGTAAATAGGTATGCAATCTTAGCTGAATAAGAATGTCACGTATAACATTTTATAGAGTCGTGATGGGACTGGAGCAGGTTTAACAAGATTACCATTAGTTACGTTTCTGCAAAACACTTGTTCCCTTGGGTGGGTTTTTAGCCTTTCTCAATAAGAGCTGTGCTCCTTTTAGAAAACGTGCCTCCTTTTTTTAACTTGTAGGACATAAGAAAAGTTGTCCAAACCCTCGAGCAGACTGCCAGGGAGATTCTCACCATCCTTCAAAGTGTCCATCAACCAAGTGGGTTCAAAGATAGTAAGTGGACAATCATTAGAAATCTCTTTGATATTTCGCCATAGTACCGTAGGAATATATAATAGCCTGTGTTTTATCACCAGTTCCCAGCAAGTGTCTGAAGGCCAGGGAGCTGTTTTGCACAGTTCAAACCCAAATTGGTGAGCTGAAAACAAAGTTCCCTGTGGAACAGTATTACAGGTCAGTGCAGAAACTATATTGCGTATATAGTGTAATGTGAAGAGCTTTACCTTAGTTGTATTCATTATTTATTTATTTATTTTTTAAATGTTTCGTTAACTTTTGCAGGTTTCATGAGCACTGGAGGTTTGTTCTGCAGCGCCTTACGTTTCTTGCTGCTTTTGTGGTCTATTTGGAGAGCGAGTCCTTGGTGACACGAGAGGAGGTGGCAAAAATACTCGGAAGTATGCGTGATATCTTTAAGGTTTTGAACTTGGCTCCTCATTAAACATATTCATATAAAGTAACACGTTTTTGTTTGTACAGTTGAAGTGGACAGAGAAAAAGGATTCCATCTGGACCTTGAAGATTATCTAGCGGGGATTCTTATTATGGCCAGTGAACTGGTAAGATATTAACTGTCAGGCCTTTTTGAAGGATTTCTGTAAAGTGTCATCAAATTAAAATCTATTGTTGACTCCACAGTCAAGATTGGCAGTCAACAGTGTAACAGCTGGAGACTATGGGCGCCCTCTTCGTATCTCAGATTTCATCAACAAACTTGATTCTGGTTTTCGTCTGCTAAATCTGAAAAATGACCCGCTCCGTAAACGCTACGATGGTCTCAAGTATGACGTGAAGAAGATTGAGGAGGTAGTGTATGATCTGTCAATCCGGGGCCTTGCCAAGGAGCAGGAAGCCGGGGGAGATAAGTAGAGGTAGGAGAGGAACTGAAGAGGCCGTGGGGCAAATATCCTGGCTGGGATTCTCCATGAGTGCAAGAGTGGAGACTTAACCTGCCAGTGGGCAGGCACGTGGAGGAAGAGAAAATCAGATGGAAGTGTTGAAGCCCCAGTAGCCTTTGGCAGTGGTGTGGAGTTTGTAGCCAGCTGTCTCCCCTAGTGGAACGCTGTTTGGGCCTGATTAAAAAATGGGAGAAGCGGTGTTTCTCACTGCTGTTGAGAAGTTTACTCATGTACAGTTCATCTGTATGCTTGGTTGGATGTGCCATTTTGCTGTTCTTTTTTGTTCTGTGCTGGTCATCACACTTGTAAAGCATTGTATAAACATTGGACTTGGTTGACACTAGGATGAGGTGATTTAAAAATACTTAGTTTTCTTCTCAATATCACAGAGGTCTGTAATATAATTGTACTACAACTGAACGTGGACGTTTGTTTGTTTTTTGGACAGTTTTTAAATATGTACTAAAGTGTGTGTGTGTGTGTGTGTGTGTGTGTATATGCATGCTTAAGCCATGCTTATCTTCAGAATTGACTAAAGTGGAGGAAAATTAATGATTAACCTAAACTACACAAAACTGCTGCTTTTGAGAAAAAACAACTGCTTTTTTTTTTTTGTTTTTTTTTTTTTGTTTGTTTTTTTTTTAATTTTATTTTTTATACAGCTTCTGTTTTTCTTTCAGTATCTACAGACATATTCACAGGAATTGAGGTGCACATCTGTCAGAGCCCCAAATCTTAGACTTTGATAATATTTCTGCTAAAAATGTTTTGCAAGTTTATGCTGTATGGTGATTGACAAGAGGATTCTTGGAAGAGCAAAAATATTCTTTAATGAAGGTGACAGTACTGCCTTATTTTTACAGTCCTGTCAGTGTGCTTCTGCTGTCATGACCTCCATTGGTTACATTTTTCAAAACTTCTTAATAAATATTGTTAGACTATTGCATGTTCTATATTGTCTGAAGACAGCAGTTTTGCAAAAATCCACTTCTCATAGTCATCAGATGCAAAAAGTCAGGTTTTTTGTGTTTTTATTTTTATTTTATTTTTTAAATTTTTTAAAAAAAATTAAAAAATCAATTATTGTTTGCTTACATTTCATTGGTATGTAATGTTGAGCTATACATGTGAGCATGTGATTAGCCTGCTTTATAAATGTATGCCTGAGTACTGTTTGACGCAACACATGAAGTACCTATTTTGACTTCAACATTAGTCCAAAGTTGTCAGTAGTAATAATATGCCCCTTTTTCCTCATGGAATGATGTCTGGTATATTACTACTGAATTGACTTATGAGTCTCTCTCTCTCTCTGATGTTTCAAAACATTGTGTAATAAAGTGCATCACAAACAAACCATTTTGAGTAAACAAGTAGCCAATGAAAAGATCAGTTTGCTTGTTTTTGTTCATTTATATTTAATATAATTCACCAATATGTACACATGGAAAATATTAAATTAGGTTTTGTAAATAAAGAAAAGAACAGCATGTCTGGTCTCAGTTAAAAGAATTACTTTCTGTAGTGAGTTAAAACCCTTTTCTATTGAGTAATATACTGTAGAAGCTTCAATGTTTGCTGTGCCAATGATGATTCATTTTTGTATTGAAAAACAAAATTCTACCTCCATAGGCATATATTAACAATTCATGTCTATCAGTGCCAATACTAACCTAAATTACAGAAGAAATTTCTGGACTTTATTGAAATGCTGATTAGAAAATTATAATTTAAACAATGTTTGCAACAGCAGTTCTGTTATGAGTGTGCATAATAAGATTCTCATTTAAATTGCAAAACGTATATTCACACTTGTGTTTCTCTGCACAACAATGTGCAATTCCTGACAAAATTAAACTGTAATGTCTATTAAACATTTCATTTTTAATGTCTAAACTGCTATGGCTGTGCTATATGGGAAAAGTAATAGTAATTTGGACATTTGCAATTGCTCTTTCTCATCCTCTGCTACACCCGGGACAAAATATAACACCTTTGCAATCCTGTATTTGCATATTCAGTGAACAAGACCTGTCAGTCAAGCGCTGTGGGTGGGACTGTGAATGGATATCATGTGTTTTAGAGGAAGGTGTTTGACAGGAGTGGAACCTGATGTGGTCTTCTGTTGTTGTAGCGCATCCACCTCAAGGTTTGATGTGTTGTGCATTCTGAGATGCTTTTCTGCTCACCACGGTTGTAAAGAGTGCTGATTTGAGTAACTATAGACTTCCTGTCAGCTCAGACTAGTCTGTTCATTCTTCTCTGATCTCTCTCATCAACAAGATGCTTGCTGACCCTCCACACAAGATGCTTTTTTTTTTTTTTTTGCATCATTCAATGTAAACTCTAGAGACTGTTGTGTGTGAAAATCCCAGATTAGCAGTATCTGATCTACTCAATATTTGTCCTTAGCAATTGTTACCTTACACACACACACACA
>JANDJT010000199.1:11938941-11958630 GCA_024331685.1 Stegophilus panzeri | reverse complement strand
TATATATATATATAAACAGTCCAAGAGAGTCTGCAACCACCTCCACAAGTTTACACTTCTCTGAAATACACACCTTTTTAAAAATTCCCTCCCAAAATCCCATTTGTAGCATAGGGATGAGAAAGTGCCATTGGAAATGTAAGAATTGTTGTTACCTTTTAAATATGGCAGAATCTGACAAGTTTAGACACTGAAATTGAAATTACACTGCTTTACACAAAAATGCAAATGTTTTACAATTTAATTTGAATTATGTTGCATATTATGCATCCTCATAAGGGAAATGCAATGGCAAATACATGTTTAAAATATTAATTATATTTAGCATTAGGACAAATTTGGAAAATGCCATACTAGATGGGGTGCAAGGTTAGCACGTTCGCCTCATACCTCGAGGGTTGGGGTTCGAGTTCCGCCGCTGCCCTGTGTGTGTGGAGTTTGCATGTTCTCCCCGTGCTGTGGGGGTTTCCTCTAGGTACTCCGGTTTACTCCCCCGTCCAAAAACATGTATGGTAGGCTGATTGGCATGTCCAAAGTGTCCGTAGTGTATGAATGGGTGTGTGAATGTGTATGTGATTGTGCCTTGTGGTGGATTGGCACCGCTTCCAGAGTGTACCCCGCCTTGTGCCCCATGCTCCCTGGGATAGGCTCCAGGCTCCGTGACCATGTAGGATAAGTGGTATAGAAAATGGATGGATGGATGGATGCCATATTAGATGATTTGGTTGATGGATCTTGCTCAAGTCAACCATCAGCTTTCTTGGTTTGAAAATAAAGAGTAAAGCTTTTAATAATTAAAACAAATATTTCCACATCATAGACTAAAGTGCATTAAACAGAAAATATGACTTTCTCTTAGCTTGATGGAGATTGTGGGAGAAGTTTAGAGAACAATAAATTTTTTCATAAGATTTAATTGGAGTGGGGGAAACAGGCTCTGATGCGTCAGTAGGCAATCAAATGAAAGGCACGCAGTTTTCTTTCCTATCATTTATCAAATGGTTAACGTTTCTTGGTTTTGGAAGATCTCTTTCTGACACTCCAAAATTTAAAGTTACTGCTACTATATCGTGACCAGATGCAGCTTCACCACTAACTTTAGGGTGGCAACAGCAATTAGTGAAATCAACATTATTGATTGATATAAGACTTGCTACTGTATATGTATATAAAACAAATGTTGTTATAAGTTTATCTTACTGCAGTGTGTCAGTAAGGAGTATGGTGAATTAAAACCAGCATTAGTGTACTGTAGCTACAATGTGCTTGTTAGTTATTGCTGCTTTGTTCCCCCAGCACAGTGATGATGCAGGTATATGAGTATTTTAGGATTCAGATGGCATGAGTAGCTCATTATAGGTTCAAATTAAACTACAGTGACACAAATGCAAATTGCCTTGGACGCTTCACTGGTAGTGGGAATGGAACATTTAGTCATTTTTCAGACTAAAGAAAAGAGAGGAAGAGAGCTGTGACATATCTTAATGGAAAAAATACCCCACATGGAATCTGGCTCAGTCTTCACACATCACACTATTTGTCACTTTTGTGCATCTTTTTTTAAAAAGGATTTCTAATGATAATTTTCTTTCTCGGTATAATTTTTAAACAAATATTTTCATTCATGCTGTTACAAATAATTATTGAAAACATTTATGTCAATAGCAAATTGGACAATCTGTGGCCAGTGATGTTCCCAACCACATTCTCATTTGGGTCCACCATAAGCTGATTTTCCCCCATTTTGTTGTGTTAGTGTTTACCTAAAGAAAGTGCACTTTTCTGGCCAAATCATCAAACATTTGTTTTCCCATAACATAATACTGTCAGTTAAATATTTTTGAAATGATTTCCACCAGTTGCTTAAATAAGTCTCAAGAGCGGCTCTGGGACGTGTTGATCATTATATTAGGGAGTGCGTTGCGTCTTTTTTTCCACAGGCCCAGATCACACGCATACCTCTTAATTAGACGAAACCACTGCTGTGTACGTGACTTGTCAGAGGCACGTAAAACAAAGGCTTCGCGTCGGATGTCCAGCACCTCGAACGTGTCATCGCAGTCCGGGTCGGTCGAAACCACACAGTTAGCCAGATGGATGGGCTCACGCAGTACAGCAAACTTGCCACTGCTTTTATCTTTAATCAGTACAAGCACACCATCCTGCACTGTCTCAAAGGCCTCGGTCTGGTCTCCCCGTAGCCCTCCATCTGCCGTGTGCACCATTAGCAGGCTTTGAACATTCTGGAACTTGAGGGACTTGCTGCCTTTTTTCACCCACTGGCCATCAGCAGGCTGCGAGATCTGCAGCGGACCCTCCATAATAAAGCGCGTGCTCTCACGAGCCCAGCCTACAAGCTTCATGGATGTCTCTCTCATCTCAATGTTTATCACTTCACGGTTCTTGCGGCTCTCGCGCCTAAAGGAGCGCAGAGACCACGTGGCTGTGCCCTCCTGCTTGCTCTTCATGTTGATGTGCTCCAGGTGAGACTCCACACGACTTTTGGCCTCCTTCAGACGCTCGTAATCAGGGTGGTATTCGTTGGTGGCCTTGATGATACGGCTCAACAGCAGCGGATACTTGGTCACACGCTGCAATGGAGCCATGAGGAAGGAGCGCAGATTCATGCGACGCAGGGCCGTATTGTCATTCTGGGATACGTCAAGGAAAATCCTGGAGGACAGCAAGAAAACCAGTCATATATGAATTCATATTGATTTCCAATGTGTCTCAATGCCTGCACAAGCTTAGTGAGACATACTGGTCATGTGACCAGTATTCTAAAGTAAAATATAGAGTTGGGGTACTTGAACCCGGACTCAGACTCGAGTCCAATCATGAGCGAAATCGCACTCAGGTAAATCTGTACTCGAACTTGACACGGACTTGGAAATTTTTCAGAGTACACTCGAGTCCGCGTCATGTATAACATGAAAAGAAAGATAAAAAATAAATAACAACATAAAATTAAGCTAACAAGAAATTAATGAATGTCTCCCTGTCTGACCAGGGGGCTTTCTGTGCACACACACTTTGAAATGCGCGCACAGAAAGCCGCCTCATCGTGTGAGTACCAAATTCTCTTTAGCAGCTTATTACGCTTGGACGGTCAAATAAATGCACACACATCATGTTAAAATGCAGGTCTGGCTGAGTATTCACGCAAACACAGTTATGTCTTAAGTGAATGTAAACAGTTGGGAAAAAAAATCGGAGGTGTGTCAATACAGTGTATTGGATCTGTGCATTAGGTCATAAAGTGACTGCAGTCTAATAAACCTGCTGCTGTCTGTGTCATTAATGTTAAACAACAAAAGACAAAGAGAAAATCACTTATTCACTCATTGGACTGAATAACTTCAGTAAATTTCAGAAGAATCACTGTATATGTCATATAGGGAAGTCTATTTCATTTTACATTTAATTGCTTTATTCAATTTCTGTCGTATTTCTTACTTGAATACTACTGATAGACCTACCTGAGAAAACGTATCGTTATCGTGAAATAAGATTGTAGTCATATAGCCCACCCCTAAACATTAGCATTTGGTGATTCCAGTCTTGAATTTCAAGTAAAATGTGAAATGTACTTCTTAATGTAGTAAATATCATAAACCTTGCTGATAGGGATTTTTTTTTCCATTTTAGGAATTAAAATGAAACAAAAAAGTTACAAGAACAGAGTTGTGTTCAGAAATGAGTTTGTTGTGATTCATAGACAGATTAAAAGCAGTAATAAAGCAGGAAGCTTGTTGTTATGACGCTGCTGAATGTAACTCTACTCCATACTCTCTCTCTCAGCCTATATAACTGCGGGGGAGACGCATCAAATAATCGAAATGTCAGGACACAATATAGTGTGATACAAATGAAGCTGTTTTGTTATTGGATTTTCATACACCTGTAATCTAACAAAAGTTCTACATATACCTCTATATTCCTTTTTTTCCTTTGAAACCATTTTTTGATAGGAAATTAGTTGAGGTGCTGATGACATAAAATAAAAATATTAAATGGCAATGGCAAGATGTAAAAGTGGTATTTTTGTTACATTTATGTTGCCATTGGTTTGTGAAGGTTAAAATATTAATTTAACAGCTCAGTTATGAGTTTACAATTGCAATTTCAAATCTTTTTTCAATTTAATTAATTTCTGGACTCGGCCATAAAGGACTTGGACTTGAGTCCAACTCGGCCCCTTTTGGACTCGGACTCGATTGGTTAAGGACTTGGTCTCGACTCGAACTTGACAAAGGTGGACTCGGACCCAACAATAGTAAAATACGCATTTTCATATTGCAGATATGCAGTGTTTTATCAGTGTAATTGTAGTGACACCCAAATTCATGCAAATGCTGTAATTTTTTAAAGGCTTCTGCATGAAAATAATGTATATTGTATACACTTTAAAAACACACAAGGTATACTTTTAAAACATCTTCATATATACATTACAGAAACATTACAGTAGTCTGAAATACTACTTTATGGACTATTAAATCAAATGGTTGTGTGGTAAATTGTTGTATGAAATTACTAAAATAGGAATTAAAATAACAAGCAAAGTTAAATAGTTACCTAAGTGGGCAATTTAAAAGGATTTTTGCTATATTAAAATCGGCATCTGCAAAGAATTGCCCCAGTAAATGTCAAGTAGTGAAACAGAATATCAGTTATAAACAGTCTAACACTAAAGGCTACAAAGCCTTTGGGAATGCCCACAGATTAACATGAGTTGATTAAAAAATTTCTCACAATATGTTTTGTTCTTTAAAGACACTGCCTAAACCTATGTGCAGTTGGCAAAGAGATTAGAAAATTTAGGGAAATGGTCTAAGCAGTTTCTTGTACTGCATGTTTTTTTTTTTGTTTTTTTTTTTTTTACCTAAGCAACTCTTTTTCCTTCTCCAGTGTGTTAAGCATGTTGACAGATGTTGATTGCTGTAAGCAGTAGGTTTGAAAGGCTGGTAGCATGTTGACAAACTCCAAGAAGATTTCTCCAATGCATACTGTGAGCAGATCTTCATCTCCCTGCATGTTTAAAACAAAGAACGCTCAATTTATCATATGTCACTCTTGGCCTTCATAATGGTGGTTAGGCACAAATGTCTCTAGAGTGACTTTCATACAACCTGTATCGTAAAAAAAAAAAAAAGAGCTACAACAACAAAATGTTATTCTATAAAGTATGTTATACTTTAAACAAAACTTTATAACAGGTGTTTGTGGCAGATCATCTGTTCAACATGGAAACAGATCCTGTCTGCAGTAATTTCTGTGTCCTTACCTGATCAAGTGCTTGGTCAATGTTGTCCTGCAGATGCTCGGTGAACCTGTCATTCACATCAATAAGCTCCTGCACATTGCTGAAGACCACAGTTAACTGTTCGGCTGTGAGCAGCCCTGCACTCTGCATGGGGAAGTAGAACTCTTCCTTGATGATGCGCAGATCCTCGCCGTAACTTGACTCTGTATTGAGGAACTCCAGAATGGCCTCCTTGCGCTCAGTCCGTAACTTTGAGCATCGCTCACACATGCCCTCCTCTCGAGTGGTGTCTCGGTGGCCACAGTCTGGACATGGCCGCTGAGCCTCCCATGTTTTAAATGGTTCTGAGGGTCTTTTCCAGATCGGTGCTAGTCCAGACCCGATACCACTGTCCACTCGCTCCACATCAGACCCGGCACTGCAGCGAGTCTGGCGTGGCTCCTCCTCATCCTCACGCTCATCGCTCAGCCCCACCACACCACTGTCTGCACTCACACTACTTACTGTGCTCCAGCGGTGCTGACACACACGATTCACACCCAGGCGTCCATTCCGACCTTCTCCTCGAGGCTCAGAGTGGCCCCTAACTGTGCGCATACCTGACATGGAAAACACACAGGGAATGTTATGCTGTTTTTGACCATATGATTTGTGGAGTCTGTGCCCCAGTTTCAACATCTACAGGACACAGGGAACTGCTTGGACTTTTAGGAGAAGACACAAACAAAAGAAAAATGCCCCCAAAATGGATGTGGTTTATGGAATGGAAAGTGGTTTATCCTAAAGGCACTGGCTGTAGAGGCAGCAGCACTATGGTGTTAAAATCAAAGGTAACAGTTGCTAAAGGCAAGTCTTTGCTGTAAAGGAGTGGCTATACTGAGAATGGCTAAAGTGATAGCCTTAAGTTGTGGGAAAGGCTCACTCATGTTAAAATTACAGTGGTGCTTGAAAGTTTGTTCGAATTTTCTATATATCTGTATTAATACAACCTAAAACATCATCATATTTTCACGCAAGTCCTAAAAGTAGACAAAGAGAACCCAGTTAAACAAATGAGACAAAATATTATTCTTGGTCATAATTAAAAATTAGAGTTAGGTGTTTTCAATTAATGGGATGACAATCAGGTGAGAGTGAGCACCCTGTTTTATTTAAAGAACAGATCTATCAAAGTCTAATCTTCACAACACATGTTTGTGGAAGTGTATCATGGCATGAACAAAGGAGATTTCTAAGGACCTCAGAAAAAGAGTTCTTGATGCTCATCAAGCTGGAAAAGGTTACAAAACCATGTCTAAAGAGTTTGAACTCCACCTATCTAAAGTCAGACAGACTGTGTACAAATGGAGGAAATTCAAGACCGCTGTTACCCTCCCCAGGAGTGGTCAAGTGACAAAGATCACTTCATCATACTTGACCAACAAAGATCAAAGATCATACTTGTAAGCATGGTCACAAAGGAACCCAGGGTAAATTCTAAGCAAATAAAGGCCTCTCTCACATTGGCTAATGTTAATGTTCATGAGTCCACCAACAGGAGAACACAGAACAACAAAAGGTGTGCATGGCAGGGTTGCAATAAGAAAGCCACTGCTCTCCAAAAAGAAAATTGCTGCCCGTCTGCAGTTTGCTAAAGATCATGTGGACAGCAAGAAGTCTAATAGAAAAAATGTTTTGTGGACGGATGAGACCGAAATAAAACTTTTGGTTTAAATGAGAAGCATTATGTTTGCAGAAAGGAAAACACTGCATTCCAGCATAAGAACCTTATCCCATCTGTGAAACATGGTTGTAGTGTCATGGTTTGTCGGTTTTGCTGCATCTGGTCCAGGACGGCTTGCCATCATTGATGGAACACTGAATTATCAATTATACCAAAGAATTCTAAAGGAAAATGTCAGGACATCTGTCCATGAAGTGAATCTCAAGAGACAGTGGGTCATGCAGCAAGATAATGACCCTAAGCACACAAGTCGTTCTATCAAAGAATGGTTAAAGAAGAATAAAGTTAATGTTTTGGAATGGCCAAGTCAAAATCCTGACCTTAATCCAATAGTAATGTTGTGGAAGGACCTGAAGCAAGCAGTTCATGTGAGGAAACCCACCAACATCAAAGTGTTAAAGCTGTTCTGTACTGAGGAATGGGCTAAAATACTTCCAAGCCGATGTGCAGGACTGATCAACAGTTACCAGAAACATTTAGTTAAAGTTATTGCTGCATAAGGGAGTCACACCAGATAGTTAATGCAAAGGTTTACATACTTTTGCCACTCACATATGTAATATTGGATTATTTTTCTCAGTAAATAGATGACCAAGTATATTTTTTGTCTCATTTGTTTCATTGGGTTCCCTTTATTTTGTTTTAGGACTTGTGTGAAAATCTGATGATGTTTTAGGTCTGCAGAAAGGTAGAAAATTCTAAGCTTTCAAACACCACTGTAAATGATTTGTGATACAATTCAGCAGTTTCAGTAAAATAAATAATACAATTATTTAAAAAAAATAGATTCATGTAGCAATGGCATTCATGATGCTACCTCATTAAAGAAAATATGAGCTAATCTATGCATGTGAAAAGAAAACATGCACTTATATCTCGATTGGTTCTAATGAGTCTTTATTGATCACATATACATATGCACAGTGAAATTCTTTTCTTCGCATATCCCAGCATGTCAGGAAGCTGGGGTCAGAGCACAGGGTCAGCCATGATACTGTGCCCCTGGAGCAGAGAGGGCTAAGGGCCTTGCTCAGGGCCCCAACAGTGGCAGCTTGGCAGTGCTGGGGCTTGAACCCCCGACCTTCCGATCAGTAACCCAGAGCCTTAACTGCCAAGCCACCACTATCCCCGCGATATGAAATACTGTATATGAGAAATTGCAGTCCATTTAAAGCGCTAATTGAATTGAAGGTCTAAAGTGAGTAACTGGAAGAGGAACTGCTATAGGTCTCACCACTATCTCGGTCCCTGCGTTGACTGTGGAGACGTGCAGCTGCAGCAATCTTCATCTCCAGCTGCTTGCGTTTGGCAGCGTCAGTGGGCATTGGGTCACTGTAGTGAGGGCGCAGGCGACACTCCCGCTGCGCCCTCACCGATCCAGCCGGCTCATAAGTTGCATCTGAGCTGGAGCGCCTGCATCCCAACCCAAAGAGCTTCTGATTGGACAAAGAGCCATCAGTCAGCTAGCCACTCATCACACTGTGCAGTGAATTAGTTAGTATTGATTGGTTAAAGGATGAACATAAAGACAGTCACAGGTGGAGTGCTTGAAGTATTAATCAGAGAAAATCCCTGAACCTGAAGTTGTGTCCCATCACTGAGGTTAATAATATGTTCATACAAAAGCTATAAATACAATACTTTAACATTCCTTTTAAAGTGGTGTCTATAAAGGGTATAAGTTTGCACTCCCATGTTTAAAAAAAAAAAAAAAAAAGTATTATTATTCTACAGTTTATCTACAAAAATAGAATTCCTTAATGTAAAGATAAAATAAAATTGCTTGAAAATATGTTTTGACCCTCTCTGTCTCCAGATTTAATAATAATAAATAAATAAATAAGTCAAGATTTACAAAACTTGTAATCTGTGGATAGACTTGGTTTTAAATTATTGATAACTTCTCTGAAATACTACATGGTAATTTCCTAACACTGACCTCCAGAAGACCTGGCTCTACACTTGACATAGTACACCAACAATACATCTAGTAGACCAGCTACTGAATAAGCTAGAATGACAGAGATATGTTTCAACAGCTATCAGGGCCTGAGTAACAAGACACCTTAGGTGCAGGTATCGCCCAGAATAAATAACGACGTTGCTGCTATCGTAATTAATAACAAAACAGCAATACACATGAGACTTGAGGTGCGGGTACTGGACCTGAGCTATACATGATGCCAGGTGAATACAGTGAATCTCAATTGCACCAGCCTAATACAAAATACATGAACTAATAAACCAAAGGAGACGATCATTATTACCATCAACCTTACAGCCAACAGTTACCAGAGACCGAATACATGTGGCGCAATGAAGAACCAGCTGGCATTTAGACAGAAAGATCAAACACAGACGCACATCCACACAGATGGAGTTATGCATGCACACACTCTCAGTCTTGCATGCAAATGGAAGGAAACCGGTTACCAGCTTGAAACCTGCCTCTAATCCTGTAAGAGAATCATTTTGAGCTGCACGTTACATGAGCTGCACCGCTACATGTCTGCAGTTGTCTGTGCTGTGCAGCTGCATGTGTAGCATAATCTAGTCCCTGTGCATGTGTGACACAGCACTCCGCAATCCGTGGCTACAGCCGGAGAAAGAGAGGGTCATGATGAAGAGAAATAAAGAGCTCTCTTTGTGTGTGCGTGTGTGTATATATGTGTGTGTGTGTGTGCGCAGGAAGGGGAATTGCCTTACGCATTCTCTTGGCTCTTCTCGTCCAGTAGCTTCACTGCAAGCCTCCTGTCTGCAGGCTGGCATTGTCATAGCAACGCAGGAAGATTGACACCTGGACTGTGGAGTGGTGATGTCAGTACCGTCGTGCTGGTCATGTGACAGCCTGACGGGGGCTTTGGCGCTGATTTCTGCACTGCAGCTGAGGGAGGAGGACAAGGTATAGAAAGCGGGGGGAGGGGGGGTGATGAAGGATGAGAGAAGGAGGGAGAGGGATCTATTAAAATGAATTTATGATTCCTGCTTCCTCCTCTCTTTACGAGGCATGTGGCTGAGCATCCCCCATTTTCTCCAGGGATAGTGGGCACTGTGCTTCAGAGGGGCTGAAGAGCAATTAGATGCTTCAGTTCATATTAGCACCTGAACCCGCAGCTCTTTGACTGATCTCTCAGATTTCTTTGTGTGTGTGTGTGTGTGTGTGTAGGATATATGTGATGTAAATGTGCCCATTTCATCAGTAGCTATTTTTTCAGTTTTATATTTACTACACCCTCTCTTACCATTGACATTTGTGTTATCTCACCCCACTGATCTCTGTTTTAAGTGATATGACCCTTGACAAATAGACTTCCCTTTCTTCTCGTCTGCCACAACAGGATCTGCATTGCTAATGCAGAACATGTCACAAAGGAATGTGCACATAGATATGATCCTGCAATACTGCTGACAGCACAAGCATAAGCACAGCTGAATCATAATTCAGAGTGTATACACATATGCATGCTCTATACATATGAATATGAACAAAGAAAAATATATGTATAAAAATATATGCTCGGATTACATAAGGACATTTTAGCCTACATGTAATTTGTGTCATTGTTCTGGTGGGAATGCATTAAATGTAAAACACAAAACCAGCCCCAGCACTGAAAAGAGCTCTTTGTCTTTACAACTTGGTCTTTAATCACTTCCTTTCATAATTAAAGAAGGAAAGATGACAGGCTATATTGCTAAAATATACATGTAAGCCCAGTTTTAATTGCATAATATTCCAGCAGCAAATCAAATAAGAAAATTTTATTTAAATTTTTTTTTTTTTTTTTTTTTTTTTTTTTTAACAAATCACCTTATGTACTTGGCATATAATTCACACACTCTCTCACTCACATTTAGCAGAAGGTAAATTCTCCACAAGGGAAGCGGTAACTCAAGTAGTTTTCATATGCAGCATTATCACAAGGGGAAAATAACTGGTATGAACCCATACCAGCAGGATAAACACATAAACACATGCTCATTGCATTGCACTTGGAAGGCAGCTCCCTAGAAATGTAGTATCTTTGACTACCATTTTTGACTCTTGATATAAATTCTCTAGCATTTGGAACACAGCTGCCCTTTGAGCTCCCTTATTTTGTCTGAAGGCACTATAGCATGTTAGACCAAACTGTCTATCTGAACATTTATAAACGTGAGCCTCGTAACTAACAATCGTATCTTTGTTCATGTTTTGTCAATAAGATTACTTACACTCGAAAAAAAAGTTCCATCTATCACCCTAAAGGATTCCCCAGTTTGTTCCTCTGGGGAAACCTTTAAAGGTTTCTTGAAGAACCATACAACAGAGGGTTTTCTTTTCATAAAAGCTTTCACATAAATTCCCTTTGGAAACCTAAATGGGTGAACTATCCAAATAACCTCTGCAGAACCCTTTTTTTTTTTTTTTTTTTTTTTTTTCCCTAAAACAGCCTTATAGTCTTTGCTAGCTTTTGCTTTAGTTACCAAGCTAGCTGTTTATTCAGTGGACATCTAGTTGTGTTCAGTACCAAAAAAGGCTACTGCTAATTAGGGGATCCTCAGGTAAGCTGATAAAACTATCAAGCAATAGTGGATAAACATCATATACCCAGCATGCTAAAACTGATGCCACATGATGATACTGAAAGGTGTCCTGAATGTAATATTTGCCAAAGTTCCTTTTTGATTAAAATGCTGCCCAATAAAACAGCGGACTCTGAAGGCTGCTCTGTAATGTAGCATTATAGACGGAGCTGAAAAACAGTCTTCTTTCCTTTTAATACTTAAATGTTAATTACCCAATGATTTTGACTGCTAGCCAGTAACTGCTACTTGTAAAAACATAAAAAATAAAATAAAATAAAAAAGCCACCACATTGTGCCATGTAATCAGCTCATGTAAATTCATGATACAAGTACAGTAGCAGGCGCTCCTCATATTCACACATGCTAAATTTCTGCACATTTTGTGGCTATAGCTGAGCACATGACAATGTCCCATGACCCCTATCAAAGTATATTTCAGATCTGTGGGAAACACTGAATTAATTTCACTCTCTTACCTCTTCTTTATGAGGTCCAGTGCTGATCCAAGGAGGTCTGCCTTCATCTTGTAGATCTTGGCTCCATAATTAGAGAGATCTTTCCCATCCAGTAGTATGGCAGGACAGCAGGTTGATGCCCCCTCAGCACTCTCCCTGTTGGGAGGGAAAGGGACCAGAGCTGGATCCATACTTCCAGAGACTCCTGCTTTCTCAGTGTGCTCTTCTCCTGCAGTGGTACTCTGGGGTTGCAGAGGAGAGCGAGGTACGGGTCCTGTGCAGATTGGGGCATGTGAATCTTCTTCAGTGGACCTGCCGTTACTTGACTCTTCTCCACTGATACCACATGGATGGGCTGAATCAATTGTGCTGCAGTTTTGCCAGACTTCTGTGACCATTTTAGCCTCAGTATGTAATCTGTCTTTAAGTTTCTCTTCACAGTTTCCCTCTCTGCATTGGCTATCCTGTCTGGCTACTCCACAAGGTGGCGTTGTTGAAGAACCCAGGCCATCAGTACCCTCTTTTTGCCTCATCCTCTTGAACTCTTCAAATGTCGGGATGTGCAAGCGACTCATGGGAGGTCTTTTCCTCTCAGGTGCAGACTGGGCAATACTGTTGAGATGTTCAGAGGTGTGTGACTTACTGAAGTTGGTTTCCTGGCTGGAGCTGAGTACCAAGTTAGGAGTGCTCCTCTGTCTGTGAAGCTGTAGCCGCCGCAGCACCTCCTGCTTGATTTCCTCTTGGCTGGTGATACGGCGAGCATACAGCTCTTTCTTGCCATTCACCTGTCCTGGAGATGAGAGATGACCAAAATGTGATGCTATTTCATGATTGCTAAAAGGATGCAGGGTGTTACTTAGCAAAGGCTGAGGGCGAAGGGGCTTGTTAGGCTCAGCCACACGAGTGCTCTGAAGACGAAGTTTGTCTCTCAGGCCTTTCCGGGCATTTCCATTCAAGGCCCAGTCCTCCACAGCAGGAAAAAGCCACTGAGGAAAGAGAGGAAAGTCCTTCCTCATTATACCCTGACGAGGACAGAAAGTCATGTTCTCAGGGGAGTGCATCATAGTGTAGACCTGTGATCCCTGAGAAGTTCCATCATACCACTGACTGCTGGAGGTGCAGTGGAGAACAAACTGACTCTCCATGCTTCTGTAAGTATACATACCAGGGTCTGCATTCCAGTGCAGATTTTCCAGGCTACGGTATAGTCGATTATTGCCCGAGTTGATACAGCTCTGTGAGAGTTGCCCTGCCTGGTTGCTGGACTGAGACTCTGGCTGTTTCAGTGGATGCACATTGCTGGTGGAACAGTACTTAAGCCCCATGTTGCTAAGGAGGTTGTTGTTGGGTCCTGCTGGATAGTGATTCACTGGTGCATCTAGGTTGATGTATGAGGGGTTTCTGTGTTGAGGGAAACGGGATAATGGGGGTCCAAGGACCGAAAGAGGATCTGGCAACTCGCTGAAGCAAGGTTCCAGGTCCATGCTGCAGCCAGCAGAGGAGGCTGCTGGGGAATACTCACATGGCAAAGGTTCTACATCTGGCATGACCACAGCAAGAGCTGCCATCCATTACAGAGAGGTGCTGGGACCACAGCCCTTCAGAGATCAAAACACAAAAGCAGAATATTGGCACACTAACTACACATTAAGGACACTGTGCTCACATACTGACATCCATGGCTGACATAAAGATCAATTAGCCATGTCTATTAAACCTCAAGAAGTGACATAATGACTTACCCAAAGAAAATCTTAAGAGCCAATGAAAAAATTATGTATACAGTATTAGCTTTCTTTGTGAAATATTCTTTACCTTTGAATCATGACAATTTATACTAAAGCCTGATGTCATGAATGAATCAAGGACATACAATGTTAAAGAACAGCTGCAGTGGATGCAATAGTCCTTTTACCTGGTTCAATGTAATATCACATTTTTTACTTTAAAAAATGGCTTGCTCTGCTCTGCAAGAGCAAATGAATTATCGCCGCACGTCTGTTATAAGATTAGTCAGGACACTGTTGGGTTTCTGTGTGTAGAGTATCGTAACTCTGTGTTTAGGGCTGGTGATTTTTTGGCCTCTGGTAAAAAGAGTTAAATGTTTAACTCTCATTTTTCAGAGGGCAAAATAGAGTAATTTCCTGTTTCTTAACTAACTCAATTCAAGTCTTACTGTCCCAAGATTTAAGCACTGCACACCAATACTACTACACTACTCAATAAAATAACAGACACGTACCAAAATAGATCATGGTTCAAACATGTCACACGACAATATAACCATGGTTTCTACCCATCAGCTGTGTTTTATTATTGCCTTATTGGGACACAATCTTTTGTTGGTAAAAGTACTTGGCTTGTGATGCCCCAAATACTTGGCCATGTTAGTACATCGGGAGGTCCAGCAGCTTGTAAACAAGTCCCGAGGTGACATTTACGTCTGTTTAGTTACTGAGTGCTCCAAAACAAATTGACAGAGAAAGCACAAATTTCATATGCGGATAGACAATTTATTACTTTGAAAAATGACATGCCGCTTTTGTTGATATTGACATTATTTTATTTATACAATGTTTTATTTGCACAGTAGTCAGACTGCACATGCCAGCATTTACACCACTATTTTCTCTGTTCTGATTGAAAAATGAGGGAATGAAAAGCTGACTGGCTTGAAGAGAAACACTTTTCACTTGCCCTTAGCAATCATTTCACTAATGGACGCAAAGGCATGGATTAGCTAGAAGAGAACTGCTTACTAATTATTTCTGAAATTAGTACAATTTGCTTAGGTCCAAGCCAGGATAGTATTCACTGAAAACATTAAGCACATGTCAGGCATTTCAAAGCATGAAACACAACAGTACAATGGAGCATACCGGATAAAATTTACTTATAAATTTACCAATAATATAACTTGTAAGACTTGTCAAAGATAAACAATAATGTAGAGTAGAAAAAAAGCATTAAAGGCATGAAGGCATTTCTGACTGATGAAGGCAGGGAAGCCTGACATGTTCAGATATTCAGTTAAAATCTGGAGCCAGATTAATTAAACTGGTACCACTTAAGGCCTTTTGGCTTATCAAGGCTCTTTTAGTTTATACAGAATGATCAGAAGTCAAAACTTACATTTATATTTTAATATCTTTTAAAAATGATATCTTTTAATAAGAAAACTACATTCACATTAGTGTAAGTGTAGGTTCGTATAGCCTCAGTGCAATACAACATCTCTTATGGTACATATCATATGTTGTTTCTGGCTGTGTTCAAAATCTGCTGATGTGTGAATGAGCATGCTTGATTAGCATAAGGATATTGGTTCGTGAACATGGAGAGCACAGCTCACTTCGCACAGAAGACACCCTGCTGTCTCTGCTTATGGCAGGCAGATGCTCATTTTCCATTTTTAGCCAAATTGCTGTAGACACACAGTAGTACCTAGAAGAAGCCACTCACGGTGCTATAATGGGCTTTTACGAAAAGTTCTAAATGATTTTTACTGAAAACTATTGCTCCCTTTCAGGCTCACGTCAACTATATTGCCTCTGTGAGCACCATCTCCCCTTATTGTTCACACGAGAACACATCACATCTTTACAAGGTATTCTAGCTCACAAGCTAGTCCTTTAGACATTTTCTAATTTGTTCTAAGTGCTGAACTGGTTAGAATGACAACATCCTCACGTTGGTGAATCAGCCTTCTGTGGAACACAGTTTTAGAAACACCCCAACCCCCCCTAACATACCCCTATGTAAGCAAGTTTCTGTGAGCAGTTTACTCCAGGCTCAGCTCTGGATCCTCCTCTCTTAATGCTGCCTCCTCTGCAGGTTTGTTCTTTATGGTAAATACATCTTACCCGATTCAAGACAGCTGAGCAGAAATCTCTGTGAAAAAGAAGCCAAGCCCATCAATACAGGCCTCTACAAAATTACCCAACAATTGTACGTGGAAACAGCAATTCAGTTAATTTGAACAAAATGTACTTAAATACAGTCTGCCAAACAAACCATTGCAATTTATGAATCTTGGTGGCCTGGGTAAGAAACAAACTCATAATGATCACTCAAATACAAACTACTGTAAGTAAAGGTTGAAGTATTGCAAGCTGGTAGCAGAACAAACATTAGTAAAACAAGACACCACACTTCACTAGGGCACTAAAAATCATACACAGCAACAATAATTCAAAAAGACTGTCATTCAAAGCGCCAGTATGCATTCCATGTCTTTTATCTCACATTTTTCATTTAGCATTTGTACTTGAAAGATGCACAAATTATGTAGAGATCAGTTTCTAAAAATGTGACATTGAATATATGGTAATTTTTCTCATTCCTGTAGGATGGCAGTTGCTGATCTCAGTCATAGAACAACAGGGGCTTTCAACTTCTTACATTATTTTCCATTTTCTCATTACAGACATATTAATTAGTAATATGTTATAGCCTTGTGATTTTTCTGTGTTTTCTTGCAATAAATGGTCATGTCTCTTGGTGAGACAGATTTGGGTGACAGGACTCTTAAGACCTTCACTATTAGCTATTCTAGGCAACTGCTCCATAACATCCTGGTCTACACTACACAAGATCAGGCAACACATTATATTTCTTTTTGAAGCTTTCTGCATGTGTATACTGAGAGTCTACTGATGTTATTGGGTCATTTACTATTAGGCTGCTAATATCATGTACAAGGCTGTAAATCATGAATGTAAATTAAATGTCCCTAAACTCCTTATGTACAGTATGTCTGCTGTCAAAAGAAAGTCAAACTGTTAGAATATATATGCAAATGTAGATACTGTCATCAACAGCCTTTGTGTGCTCATGCCTTGTAGTAGTAAGGACAGGTAGTAAGACAGAAACAGGGAAAGATGGGTAATAAAATCACATACTCAGCACTTCCCACATTAGGCAATAATGATGTGATAATGATATGGCATTTCACAACACCTCTATCAGTTTCTTTAAGAAAATCCCATGTGTGATCATTATAAAAGCATTCTTTTGACTTTTCCAGGAAACCACACAGCATGCAATCAAAGTTTCCAGAACACCTGCGAGACAAGTATAGTACATTCTACATTCACTGATTACTTTATTAAGAACACCTATACACCTGCTCATTCATGCAATTATCCCATCAGACAATCATGTGGCAAAAGCACAATGCATAAAATCATGCAGAGACGGTTCAAGAGATTAAGTTCAATCTGCAAATAAAAAAATGGAATGGAGAAAACGGGATCGTGGCACTTTGACCATCCTGGGATTTTCATGCACAACAGTCTCTAGACCAGTGGTCACCAACCCTGTTCCTGGAGATCTACCTTCCTGAAGACTTTAGCTCCAACCATAACTGTGCCCACCTGACCATCTAATCATTGCCTTAAGAAGTTCTTGATCAACTAAAACTGGTGTGTTAGATTTTGGTTGGAGATGAAACCTGAAGGAAGGCAGATCTCAAGGAAGAGGGCTGATGACCACTGTTCTAAAGTTTACCAGAATAGTATGGGGTCAATAAAGGTCAGAAGAGAATGACCAGACTGATTTGTGCTGGCAGGAAGCCTACAGTAACTCAAATAATCACTCTTTACAACCGTGTTGAGCAGAAAGCATTGCAGAATGCACAACACATTGAACTGTAAAGCAGATGGGCTACAACAGAAGAAGACCACATTGGGTACCATTCCAGTCAGCCAAGAACAAGAATCTGAGGCTACAGTGGGCACAGGCTCACCAAAAACTGGGCAGTTGAATACTGGGAAAAGAACAAGTGACTGTTAAGCATGAAAATCGCAGGACGTCAGCACTTTCTGAAATACTCAAATCAGCCCATCTGGCACTAAAAACCATGCCATGGTCATTTTTTCCAGTTCTGTTTGATGTAAACATTAACTGAAGCTCTTAAGTTGTGTCTGCATAATTTTATGCATTGTACTGCTGCTTAAATGATGATTGGCTGATTGGATAAATGCATGAATAACCATCTGTACGAGTGTTCCTAAAAAAAAGTGGTCAGTGCGTAGATAAGTTTGGGTAAGATTGCATGTTGGCCACATTGCTTCATCTTCAATATTTAATCTTATCCAGATGAAATCTGATATAACGGAAATCTGTTGGAAATCAGTGCAAAGTATTGATCTTTTGTGTTCTTTCTCAAGTGTCTTGAAGTAAGCCGGGTAAAAGATATTTTAAACAGTCACAGCATCTTAATTTTTTCTGCAATTAATTTAAATCCTACAGGTTTTAATCCTGAGGTCCTACAGGATTAAACAGGATAATCACATAAAGTGAAAAAAGATTAACATTTCCATGACACATTCAAAGGGTTTTACTGTAAGTTTATGTTGTTATGGAAGTTATGGAAGGTGCCCTCCACTAATATTGGCACCCTTGGTAAATATGAGCAAAGAAGGCTGTGAAAATTGTATTTATTGTTTAACCTTTTGATCTTTTGTTTAAAAAAAAAATCATAGAAATACTCTGCTCTCATGGGTATCAAATAATTGCAAACACAAAACAGGTTTATCAAAAAAATTTGTTAAATATAGGTGTGCAACAATTATTGGCACCCTTTTAGTCAATATTTTGTGCTACCTCCCTTTGCCAAGATAACAGTTCTGAGTCTTCTCCTATTATGCCCGATGAGGTTGGAGAATACATGGCAAGGGATCCGAGGCCATTCCTCCATAAAGAATCTCTCCAGATCCTTCAAATTTCAAGGTCCACACTAGTGGACTCTCCTCTTCAGTTCACCCCACAAGATTTCTATGGGATTCAAGTCAGGGGACTGGGCTGGCCATGGCAGGACCTTGATTTTGTGGTCAGTAAACCATTTTTGTGTTGATTTTGATGTATGTTTTGTATCATTGTCCTGCTGGAAGATCCATTCATGGTCCACGGGGGCAGTGGTGGTTTAGCAGTTAAGGGGTTACTGATCGGAAGGTCGGGGGTTCAAGCCCCAGCACTGCCAAGCTGCCACTGTTAGGCCCTTGAGCAAGGCCCTTAGCTCTCTCTGCTCCAGGGGCGCTGTATCATGGCTGACCCTGCACTCTGACCCCAACTTCCTAACATGCTAGGATATGTGAAAAAAAGAATTGTGCATATGTACAGTATATGTGATCAATAAAGACTCATTATCCATTTTAAGCTTTCTGGCAGAGGCAGTCAGGTTTTCATTTTCAGACAGTTAAGTAATTATTTTTCTCATTAAGTGCATTGCAGCTATGAAGTTAAGCCCAGACACAATTCGGTGATTAAAAAATGTTTGACGTTTCCCATTTTCAAGGACAAAAATAGTGTATGATGTCTAATTCTCTTTTTGAAATCTAACACCCTATGGATTTATATCTATTTATATCTATTCTGAATGGATTTGAGATATTCAATTAGCTGAAGATAATGAAGTCGAATTCATCCCACCATCCCATCCATTTCTTTTTGTTATTGTTCTCTAATGCAATTAAGTTTGCTTCTTGGCTGCCTTCGATTCTTTTTAATCACTACAATCATTTTAAGTTTTTACTGAACGCTGTTAGGTGTGTGTCCTTCCTATGCTGAACAAGAACTTCTGGTATTTATAACATACCTCTCACATTTTTGTAAATATTTGATTATATCTTTTCATATAACAACACTGAAGAAATGACACTTTGCTACAATGTAAA
>JANDJT010000199.1:11927914-11938841 GCA_024331685.1 Stegophilus panzeri | reverse complement strand
GTTGTCACATTAAAAGATATAATCAAATATTTACAAAAATGTGAGGGGTGTACTCACTTTTGTGAGATACTGTATGAAAATAATTTACTATGATATCATTGGCCAATTTTGCTTTGACACCTTTGCTTTAGCAAGCAAGGTGCTGCTTCTTGAAGCAAAACAAGTCCTTGAGAGTTTTGTCCATCAACTGAGCACATGAAAGCTGCCCAGCAAGATTTTGTTTAGTGGCAACAAAAGATCTGTAAGTTTGGCGTACGCTCTATATTTTGACAGTGCATATGATCGAGAGAAAGCTTAGTGTGTTCAGGTGGTCCCTATATTGCAGTAGCCTACAGCTGGACCTATCTGACAAGCCCCTGTCTACAGCCATAATATCCTCTATTAATCTGCATGAGAAGTACTGTTGTTTTCATCAACCCAGTAAAATCATTTTGTCCTGCAGCCACATGTCAGAAGAGCATGCCACATACAAAAAACATCCACTTAGTTTCCTGTTACTGTAGCAGAGGAGCCTACCGACAATTCTGACCCTGCAGTAAAAGCTTGCAGAGAGCCTCAATATTTACAAACAGGAAATTCACAGAAGGAGCAAAATCCATTTTCTTTGGCCCAAACCTGGGTTTATCAGCATTTACCTTGGCACATAATACACAGTACAAATTCAGACTGCATTATTCAGGTGGTTTATGGCAAGTACATAAAAGCAATCGAGACATCAATCTGGCAAAAATACTGACAGTTTAGATCTTACAGTGCTGTGGGTGCCTCAGAGTTGGCTGTTCATCATTAGTTCTTCATAACAGTTCGTGTAACCAGTAAATGGAAGAAGGAAAAAAAAAGAAAAAAAAAAAAAAAAGAAAAAAGCCTTTATTTGTCACATATACATTACAGCACACAGAAATCCTTTTCTTTGCAGCTTGTAATTTTGGGTCAGCTATGATACAGGGCCCTTAGAGCAAACAGGGTTAAGGGCCTTGCTCAAGGATCCAACAATGGCAGCTTGGTGGTTCTGGGACTGGAACCCCTGACCCTCTGATCAGTAACCCAGAGCCTTACCCATTGAGCAAACACTAATGGATGGGAATACTTTTACAACTCGAATGTGTATGGTCAATGTTTCATTTCATGTTGGTTTTTAATACTAATTACTACAGTTACAGAGAAGCATGAGGTGAGAAAACATTAATTATCTTACAGGGGTTTCAATAGAAATATGCACGGTGCGTAAAGCATGTGCATTCAATCCTGTTAAAAGTTTATATAAAGTGTGTATATAGTGTATTTTGCCATAATAACACTATAGAAGCACAATGTAGTATAGCAGGCAATGTAAAGAGGGAAACATTTGTAAATATGGCAGTGGGTTATATTGGGCCCTTAATTAATGACTCTAATGTCACAATCTGACAGTTATCACATGACTTCATCAAGAAAAGTGGAGTGTGAGATAAACAGACATGGTTAGGCTCCAGCTTTAACTGTGAAGTGAACCTGAGCCCCATGACCATCTCAGCTTCATCTACTGACTGCAATGGGAGTTATAGATCTGTCTCTTTTAGACACAAGATATTGAACGTGGGAATGAAAATAGCATGCAATCCAGCATACGAGCAAATCTTTTATAAAAATGTGACAGAACATTATTTAACTCAACACACCATTTTAATGAATGAATAGCATCAGAGCCATTTTTGAGATGTATGCATTTAGTGAGCTGGTTTCTGCACTGAGATGCAGAAGAAAATGAACTGGCAAGATAATTGACTTTTAGGCTAATGAGTCACTGGACTGCTGCTATCAAGAAGGCTTTTCCTGCTGAACTCGATACTCATAAGGTGAAAGATAAGGAGGGTCAATGCAAACAAGATACACTCTCAGTGCTGATCAGTGTTCTACAGATGGGTGACAAATTAAAGACAAAAAAAAAAAAATTTAGTAAAGTGTTGGGACACAGCAAACAGCTTCTGCATGACCGTATCACTGTACTGGAGGGCAAAGCACAGTCATAACTTCATTTTCATCACTATCAAACCATTCCATGAGCCCCCATGTTCTATGGATGGGAGTAATGATATCCTGTAATAGATCACTCCCATCAGGAGAGAAATATTTCATTATAGGATAAAAACGATCAGCCAGAAGAATGTTCTATTGATTTGCAGTGACGCTTCCCTCTAAGGGGACATGTACCAAAATGTCCCCACAGCATAACAGAGCCACCAGTTTTTCCTTTAATATCTCACCCGTCTGCATCCATATCAGAAAGCAAAAGAAATGGAAGGTGAAATAGTGTGTATTATAGAAATGCACAAAGGACTAAGAAAGACAGTACAGTAGGGATGGGCGATATCTTATCATTTGCGTTATACAGGTAGAAATTCTCCCCACAATAAGAATGAGTCTTCCAGCGATAATAACGATAAAGCCTAGTTGATGACGTATTTCTGTGCGATGGTCTGCGACCCATTTGCAGCTCACGTGCAGAGAGAAAACAAGTATGGCGGAAAGTGGACGTGAAGCTGAGGAGGAGTTTCTCGCTAAACCAGGAGCTACTGTACCTCTACAATCTGGAACTGGTTTGGTTACAGAAAATCCGTTTTACTTTTAGATCAATGTTTGTGTTTCTGAGGCTCTCAAGACCACAGCTATCACTTGTAGCCAAAAACAGTGGTGCATGGTACTATATTTATATCGTCATTGATATCCTTATCGCAATAAATACCAGAAAATATCATAATATAGTTTTAAGTCCATATCGCCCATCCCTACAGTACAGGAATAAGGAAAATGAATGACAGGTGAGAGAAAGTGGGGAATGATTAAGAGTGGGAGTGGACTGAGAGGTACAAAGAGGAGCAAAAATATGAGCGCAATAGACGGAGTAAAAAAAAAAAAATGGAAATGAGAAAAGGTAATCTCAGAAGAGGAGCTCTGTTGATAAACAAAGGGCTGGTAATAAGGCTGGATTACACTAAGGAGCAGATGGCTAGATGACTCATTCATCACTGGTAAATGAGACTTGCATGAGAGGGCGAGAGAGAGAGAGAGGGAGCGAGAGAGAACCAATGTGACTATACAGTACATTACCCTTACCTTGATGTAAGATTCATAAATATAGCCTCATAAAGTACAGTATTCACCCTGATACAAATTCTGATCAATTCACACCCTAAGAGCACTTCTGAACTGCTCAATTCCACCCATCAACATCTGTCAATTACAATCCTGACAACAAGAATAGCTGTTACTCTACACACCAGTCAAAATATACACATCATCAGCCACATGCAGACATTCAAACAGCTTCAGGAACAAGGACACTTTGAAATCTCTGAATATGAGATATGCAGTTTCAACCTGTGTACTTGAAATTCTTCAGCAGATAGTTGTGAATTCCTTTCTCTCTCTCCTTGCTTAAGCAAGATTTTAGGATGCTCAAGGTCATTCCTACAGCAGGCACATTTGAACTGTGCCATGTCAACGCTAATAAATCTCTGTAGAGAGAAAGTCACAAGTCAGCCCTATCCTGCCCTATAGCCCTGTGCACCACTCACCATCCATCCAAACAGAGACACACACACACACACACACACACACTTCCCACTAGTCCTTTGTTGTTATTAGTGACTGGAGATGGGATCACGTGAATCTGCCCTCATCTTTCTGGGATCCAGCTGCCCAGTAATGGAAACAAAGCCTAACTGGGGCAGAATCATCTGTCAAAGTTCTTTATTCTAGTGTTACAACATTTGCATACACTGCCATTATTGTCCTAACATGACTTCAATACAAATATGTACACAATTGCAATTACAACTGATTAGGAAATCGTTACAAGTATTTAGGTTTATCTAGGTTAATTAGTAGTTTTGTTTTTGGAGTAATAATTATTACAAATTCAAAGTAGATTTCCTGGTTGTATTTAAAATCGCTTGAGCCATAAATGCTCATTATGATTGCAATAGCGATAGTGGTGGCTCAGTGGTTATGTGGTTAAGGCTCTGGGCTGATCAGAAGGTTGGTGGTTCAAGAGGCAGGTTCACTGCTCAAGTTTCTATTTTTTTCTTTTTTTTAACATTTGACCCTTTGTAAGCACTTGTAGGGCGGTTTCTAGACACCAAAGGCAGTTTTTATATCAACTGCTTAAATAATTTGTTAAAACTAATTAAAATAAAGCCACAACCCCAAATCTGAGCCTATGCGTGCTTGAGTCATATGAATGTTTTTATCCACTGTGTCAGGGGCACTTCCTGGACGCATGTTCCTGCCTGTGTTGCTAAGTTGCCAAGTGACCAATATTCACACAAATATGGCTACCAAAGAGTATGAATGGGAGGAAGCTTCTGATATGGGACCCTGTAAACATGGTGGTGTTGTGCCATATCACTGATTAGTGCGCTCAATTGAACATTTCCACAGCCTACAACAAAGCAACTCACGTTGCTATTACTGAGTGAGATAACCAACTGCTATAACCAAAACAATTAAAAGTATAATAATAACAATGTGTTCCACTGAAGCAATTTACTTGTTTGAAAAGAATCCAAAACTGGACCACTCCAGCACCTGAAAACTACAAACCGCAAAGAAGAGAACAGACCGAGTCATGACGGGTATACACCGACCATTGCAAAGAAACGCAGGTCTTTGTTGTTGCTTTTTGTTTGTTTGTTTGTTTTATGAAATTGTATCTTCGTAAATTCATCTGATTATAATATATTATGCCAAACAATCATTACTGGAGAAAAAAAATGAAAACAATTTTAAAAACGGCATGCATCTGAGGTGACTAGAAATTTCCGGATAAATATTTAGAACTGCTAAAATGTGAAAAAAGGTAAACTCCCCCTTGAAAAGAGATTAAAACTTAAAACACTCAAAAGGCAGCAGAAAACCACTTCTAATCAATGCTGTAAATGAGCAGCATCCCACATTACGTGACAAATGATTTATGGAAATTCCTTATGACGAGCTGCCTCTATACCTGCGAAATACTCAGCATGCTAAATTTCTTAAGCTAAATGCCATCCTGACACTACAATATGCAGTGTGCTTGTTTCATTTTTCAGTATCCTCTACGTAGACAAATGATCTATTTCCAGCCCTCTTGCTCACTTTCTTTGCCTCACAGCATTAAATACTCAGATCTTTCCAGGTCTTTCTTTTCTTTTTTGCCAATGTTTGTCTAACACTCCCCCGACTGCACTGGAGTGAGAGCAGTCCAGCTATCATCTAGAGATACTAGATTATCAAGTCAGCAGTCCAGCTATCATCTAGAGATACTGGATTATCAAGTCATCACACATATAAATCAATAAGATGTTTCATTAAAGCAAATGGATGCTGCCTATTCACACATTACATCTATCCAGTGTAACGTGTGAATGGGCTGCAGTAGACCTTTTTAGCTTGTTAACTAGAGCACTAGTCTAAATGTGGTGACTAGACTGACCCCTCACCCCCCATCGTCACGACAACAGAGTGGCGGGTCAGTGAAGAACGACTGCACAACTTCTCATGGCAGTGGCATCCTGTGACAATGCTGAATGAACACACTCATATCAGCTCCATCCTCTCTGCCTCACTTTGTGTTTCTTTTCCACTCCTAGCTACCTCTCGGTCCAGCTGTATAATATTCCTCTGTTCTGAGTGTAAAAAAAATAAAAAATAAAAATAAATCACCACATCTTTCTTTTTTGAAACATGTCATCCTAGTCTACTTAACAAAAGGCAAATCATTTACAGATCAGGTGATCATGGAACTCATTACATGAACATTACACAATAAACAAAAACACTACAACCAATATTTTTAGCAATAACAATATTATTAGTAATAATAATAATGATAATAATTAAATTAGCCAATATCTTTATTCCTCAAGACCGTCAACAATCACAAGATCTAAACAAAATAAAAATGTGAATAAAGATCCAAATACCTGTTACTGAAGTTCATATAATTCATCAAGTAATATCCAGAATTGCTATCCTCACCCCATTTTCCTATGCATCATGCAGAAAAGGCTATTAGGACACTAAAAAGCGAAACTATGAAGGAAGAAAGCCCCCTACATGCACCGTTTGGGAGAGTGAGAGCGCAGTGAGGTGTGTTCCACTCTGATGTGAGATCAGCATGTGAACACTCTCAGGTCCCTCTGCTATTGTTACAGCGGAGAGCTCTTCACTGAGCATGCTCCAATACAGCACGTTGGCATGGGAACAACAGAAACACAAAGCTGTCCAAAAGGACCTCTGAGCAACATCTACCCTCTTTATCTCCCCCACCTGCTATCCCAAGAGGGCATTCCATGTTTTTGTCTCTGTAATTTTTTTTCTTTTCTTTTTTCTTCCATGAGTCAAACCTTTGAAAGTATGCACATGAGAACATGTCTATCACATACTACACATACAGTCATATAATAAGCTAATGTGAAAATCCTGGCTTGTGCTTTATACTGGTGGAAGCTTGTCAGTCTGCATGTCTATAGTAGTGACCAGTTATGCTAATCTTTTTTTTTTCTTTCAGAAGGGCTGTCGTTTTTGGCAATATTTCAGTCTTTTTAATATTTAATGTCTTTTCATTTCACTGCATTTAATCCAACAGATTGATGATGATGATGTGCTCTGAAATGAATGAATAAATTATGTTAATCTGAAACATCCCATTGACTCCCATATTGCATAATGGAGCAGACAAGAAGGTCTGAAAGGGAAATCTCTAGGCAACAAAAAGAGACATTCTTTTTTTTTTATGGAATGCACCAAAAACAAACACGTTCACTATAGGAACTTACTGCAGGATGCTGCATCATTCCTCTGGATTCCTATGGGACAGCTTTCAAAGTGTATTGGCTGTGCAGTGTAACTGCAGTATGCTGAGCCATATGGGGGTGGCTAATCCTCTCTGCTACCACATACGTTACCAGCAAACAAAAAACAGCCTGAGTGTGTGAACTAACTATCAAACTGAGCCTGTCAATGTGCCATAATATCAGGTTCAGTATGTTGGAACTGAAAGCTAGCTGAGGGATTTCCTCATTATTTGTATAGGTGGCCAGTAATCCACTATTGTAACAAATAAGCAGGGCATTCAGCAGCTCCATTCCACCTCCCCAGGGAGACTATATATATATTTATTATGTGTTGTTTCAAGGCTGCTGACTGTTCTAGTCAGCATTAGTGTACAGTAGCTTAATGTCTTTGTTTTCACTAAAACAATTGCAATAAGATTGACAATTAGTGGCAAGACAGGGGAAATAATCTGATCTTAAAGGGTAAACAAATAATATAGAAATGTGTTCTTTTTAAGATTTTTTACAATGGAAAGAAATGATGTTGGGAAGTGGGAGGAAACCAGAGAACCTGGACAAAACCCACACAAACATGGGGAGAACATATGAAACTCTACACAAACAATAACCTGAGCTCAAGCTCAAACCAGGGATCCTGGAGCTATGAGGCGGTGCACCACCGTGCCACCCACTTGCAATATTTAATGTACTGTATTTTAGGTCTTGGCAAAAAATATAGATTCTCCGATTTTAATCGATCTTCAATTTAACGAAACAATAGCCTATCGATTTGGGAAATCCCCGAATCGATTCTTAATGCGTGCTTTACTTGAGAGGATGTGAATATTATCTGTAGTTCGCCTCTCGTCCTGAATATGTCACCATCGTTCATATTTTGAATTTTGAAAACTGTTTTATTTCTTAAACGTTTCAAATTGTTAATGAATTTTACTGTTGCACATTTACAATGTTTTTATTTCTTTACAGTAATGTACAGTGTGCAGTTTGTGCTTACTTTGTGTGCATTGTATGCACATATTTATGATTTCTTGTTACAGTGTTACTCAAAGTAAAAGTAAAAAGTAATTCAACATAATTGTGCGGGCCTTATTGTTAATGTAAACGTGTATTTCAGTAATATACCCAAGTAGGGGGGTTTCAGTTACCAGCATTTATATTCAAATATGGATTCCATGTCTGCAAAACTAACATTTTAAATTAAATATTGACTAATATATAAATAATCGCTTTTGAATTGAATCGAAATCTAATTGAATCGAAACGATATAAATAAGAATTGAATCGCCAAATTGGTCGCAATACCCAGCCCTATTGTTTCTTGAACAATTGTACACTTTGAAATCTCCTTGTTAATTTGTTGATCATTATCGCAATATTGGTCTCTGAAGCCTGAAATATTCAAATGAGCACTCTAACAAACCCCATTTACTTATTTTTCCATGAGCATTCAACAATATCAGACACAAGATATTTTCTGCAAATGTGTTGATAATTCATTGATATGTTTAAAAATTCAACAACAAATACATTTTTTTATTATTATTTTGGTCAAATGAACATACTGCAAGGTATACTGTGACTGTAATATGTTTTTGTATTTATCATGCAGCCCTAATTGCAAAATAGTTTATATGCTGACACTGTACAACTTTGTGCCTCTGGACATGGTTAAATGTTTCTAAATGTATGTTATATTTTATAGCTCCCTCAGTTGTTTACAGAGCTTCCAGCTTAACACAACTGAGTATCCATTCACAAGCCAATAAATGCATCAGCCATCAGTGTAATTGCACAAAGGGGTCCTATTAATTTTCTACAAGGTCAGTTTATGAAGGCTGCAGAAATACAAAATATAAAGTATATTTTGATTTGACAATCCCCACTGAATTCAAATGAATTAAGGAGAAGCTCTTACACTAGTGGTAGTCCTAGTACATACATAGACAAATCATCCATTGCGATGTAAATCAAGTCATAAGTCAAATAATGAACATTCAGCACATCCTGCAAGTCACTCACTGATTCTTTATACTGCAGTCTATCATATTAGGGTCCTGAGGCTAGGTGATAAAACATGATTGGTTGATGGCCTTGGGGCTGAGTCGACCCATTACAGAGCACTGGCACATGTGGCCATGACTCTGAGGAAGCAACACAGCCATATAGTCACTGCAATCACAACACCAAAAGACCATTCCTAATTTATGAAGGCTCTACCACAATGTTAATAATTTAAACACAGCTCCACACAGCGGCCATACAGACACTGCATCTACGAGTGTAAAAGGACAAGAAAATTCTTTCAGTGAAGGGCTGAACTACTGTTTTGTTTTTTGTTTTTTAAAATCTATATTTAGAATTGCATATGATCAGCATATAACAGAGGAGATGCAAAATGTGACTGTGATATTAACGTGATATTAATTCAAATAATAATATTCTGAAAAATAATGAAAACTTTCATAACACTTGGATGAATTCTATTTCAAATAATAATGAAAACATACAAGCAGTATCTAAGCAAAAAACTCCTCTATGCCATACACACAAAATGAGCTGGACCTGGTGTGTTCATTAAACACTATCCATCTCAGCCACATTATAGCTCATGCTATGTTAAACAATACATTGCCTCCAAAAGCTTTGCCCCAGAAAGAACAATACATTATTCTTTAATAGATTGAAAAAGTCAAAAGAAACAATATTTTTGGCTGATACAATATATTACAGGACCTATCTGAACCACATTTCTGGTCATAATATCCAGCCAGATGTAATGCTGTGGGCACAATGTGGAAAAAAAAAAAATACACACTGGCACAATTATAGGAAAGGCAAAAATAAACAAGGGGGTTCTGAGTATTATTCAATATTAATCACAACTTTGGTGAGGAGGTGTTTGGTTGCCTGCAGTTTGTGAATGTTGCTCTTTGTTCGCTGTGTTGTTTTTATGGTGGATTAACTGCAGGTCTGAAAGCTATTCAACCAGCAGTTTATATTCCACATGCAGTGTTTCAATGCTGCAAAGAAAGATAAATCTTTCCCAGAGTGCCTGTACAAACTGAGCTTCTTTCCACATCTCATATGGTGTTTGAACTTTTAAAGGTAAGAAGCAAACAGTGTTGAATGCAAGATCAATCACAGAATTACAGTTAGTTACAGTTAATTACAATTAATTACAGAAAAGTCACGTAATGAGATTTAAACATGTTTTTACACAGTGGTACCAACGGGGGGGGGGGGATGAAATCTAACACACAATCTATAACTCAATATATGATAATGTTTTAAATACTTTTTTTTTTCTTTTTTTTTTTACCTTAAGTGGGTTTTTAAATCCACATTATGTTAATTACTTGTATACTTTTTGTTACTTTAATAATATCTTGATTAAAATAAAATATACTTTATAGATAAACACTAAACAATTGCTAACATAGAGTAATCAATCCATTGCAGATGCATGTAATCATAATATAACTGAAGGTACATGCCTCTTCAGTAATCATTTATACACTTCCTGCTTGCTCACAATGTGAGGCAGGACAAGACGGTATAAAAATATATAGTTATGTAGTGTACAATGTTGAGCTTGGTAAATGGTATAGTAAATGGTATCATACCATTTACCAAGCTCAGCACTGTATGGTATGGTAAATGGTACCGCAAATTCAATGGAACATTTTTTCACACCGCAAAAACACAATCTGATTACACAAAATTGCTCTGAGCAAACATTCCTATTGTACACCAGTGTTACCAAATGAACATAATGACCCAATTATGTGCTTCCCCAGCAGCATGGAAAGTTTGATTAGTTTACTGATGAAAGAACCAGATGCAAGTCGATATTTCTATAATGGTAACAGCCCACATCCCCCACATGATGATGTCTCTCAGTGGCTTTGTGTAGTTGTATAGGGCCTGGCAGAATACAAGTCACAAAATTAACATTCTATACTTTTAAGTAGATAATTAATTGTATAGATAATTAGCTACACAATTATCCTTAACAACTAATGAACTAGACAATTATCTTGATAGTACTATGAATACGTCATCAAACCCCCCCCCCCCCCCCCCCCCCCCCCCCCCCCCCCCCCCCCCCCCCC
>JANDJT010000199.1:11904433-11918953 GCA_024331685.1 Stegophilus panzeri | reverse complement strand
ATTTTGGTTTCATCTGACCATAGAACCCGATCCCATTTGAAGTTCCAGTAGTGTCTGGCAAACTGAAGACACTTGAGATTGTTTTTGGATGAGATTGAGGCTTTTTTCTTGAAACCCTTCCAAACAACTTGTCTTGATGTAGGTGACTTTGGATTGTAGTTTTGTAGACTTTCTGACCCCAAGACACAACTAACTTCTGCAATTTTTTGAAGCTCAACAACCTTTTGCCACACATCACAGCTATATTCCTTGTTCTTACCCATTGTTATGAATGACTAAAGGAAATTTGGCATATGTGTTACCTCATATTTATACCCCTGTGAAACAGGAAGTCATGGTTGAACAATTTCTTGTTCCTAGTCACCCAGGTGTACTAAAAAAATGTAAATATTAATGGGAATATACTTCAAACATATATGTCTCATATGAATTCATAGGGGTGCCAATAATTGTTGCACACTTATATTTGACAAATATATATTTTTTGATAAACCTGTGTTGTGTTTGCAATTGATTGATATGAGAGCAGAGAATTTTTGTGAATTTTTTTAACGAAAGATCAAAAGGTTAAACAAGAAAGACCATTTTTCCACAGCTTTCTTTGCTCATATTTACCAAGAGTGCCACTATTAGTGGAGGGCACTGTATGGGACCCATTGACAGAATGAACCAAACCATCTATCCATCCATCCATTTTCTATACCGCTTATCCTACTGGGTTGCAGGGAACCTGGAGCCTATCCCAGGGAGCATCGGGCACAAGTCAGGGTACACTCTGGATAGGGGGCCAATCCATCGTAGGGCACAATCATATATACATTCACACACCCATTCATACACTATGGACACTTTGGACATGCCAATCAGCTTACCATGTCTTTGGGGTTAGGGTTAGGGTTTCTTTTCCGGCCTTTTGTTGCCCCAACCCAATTATTTCTGAGACGTGTTGCGGCCATCAAATTCAAAATTACCTTATTTTTTCCATAAATGGAACATTAACATTTGATATGTTTTTTATGTTCTACTGTGAATAACATATGGGTTTATGAGATTTGCAAACCATTGCATTCTGTTTTTATTTACATTTTACTCACCAACCCAACATTTTTGGAATTGTATTTGCTTGATTTTAAGAGTAAAGAAAACAGTTGGTGTTCTAATGCATATGTGAAGTATGTATCTAAAAACAGGTGCATGTTGTGAAGTTCTTTTTAATATAATAAGAATTGTTATGACCTCATTTATATACAAAATTAGCAATACTTATGTGAATAATTTTTATACAAAAATAAGTTTCCATCCAAACTGTATTATGAACACTCACACCTTGTTATGTTGTGGATTTAATTCCTATATATTACAGGAAAATAAAATAAAGTAGTTAATAAAATTAAATGGGAAAAACAAACAGACAAACAAAACAAAACAAACAAACAAACAAACAAACAACAAAAAAAAAACACCACAGAGTGTTTTCTGAGAGCGTTGCCTCCACCTTGTGGAATACATTGAAATTTCTCCTAAAATGTGATTTTGTCCTGAATAATAATGCAGGCTTTTTTTATTACCTTTATCACACATTTATATTATATATGACCCTATATGTTTACTAACTTGCTTTTAGTTTCTGATTAAGCATCATCTAAAATAACTTAAGAGTTTAATCATATTTGCTGTAATTGAAATGAAAATCTAACAACTTCAATACAAATATCTCTAGAGGGCTTGTGTGAAGATGGGAGAATAATTTAGATGCATTGTTCTCAAAGTGGGGTCCAGGGACTCCCAGGGGTCTTTAAAACATAGCCAGGGGGTTCATGGCTGTCAAATTCTGTTACCATAGTAGAAATGACAATCAACCATCATTAAAGTTATTATAATTATTTTTTTATGCTTTTATAGTTATTAACGTAATTGATCGATTCAGATCAGTTGAATTGACAGTGTCCAATCCAACTTCACTAACTCAAGTAATTAGACCTATAAATAATGTCAGCTATGACCTAATGTCAGTAAGAAAAATAAAATAAAATAAACTATTCCATCAGAGGAAAGTTCAGAAATTAAAACTCTATGGCTCCAATAAATACCCAAAATATTGCCAGTGACATTTAAATAATGTACCTAATATTTGAATAGTTGGATTATGTCTGTAAAATAAAACAAATCTGTACTGATGGGGTCCATAGATACAGTTAAATGTGTCCCTGTCTGTAAAATGTTTGAGAACCCCTGTCTTTTTTTTAAGGACAGCCATCTCTGCAGCCCTCCACCAATCAAGCCATAGAGGTGGAGTGCTGCAGAGAACGCACTTAAAAGTCTCTCAAGCCATGAGAAGCTAGATGCTACAGTCTGATTAGCATAAACACCAAGCATTAAATCTGAGAAAAGCAGGAATTACTAATCACATGGCTAATTCCAACTCTTCGGTGGCAGCACCATGGTGTGTGGATGATTTCCAGCAGCAGCAGAATCTGGAAGACTTGTCAGGATTGAGTGAAAGATGAATGAATCAAAGAAACAAAACATTCTTGAGGAAAATCTGCTTGAGTGCTCATAATAAGTCTATTGAACTGAATGTGACTGAACATTACTAGCATGACCTGAAAGTAGTAGTGTAAACCTTTTTCGAGAGCTCTAACTTCTCCGAGTTGTGATTCAGTGATGTCGCTTCAACATGGCAGCACTCATAGTGAAAAATAAGAACAAGAAATAACAGCTTGATTTAAAGTATTTAAGCAGTCTTTTGAGTTTCAGTTTATATTTGAAATCACAAAATACTGGGTGATACTTTGATTACTAAAATGCTAATTTGCTTTCTGCGAGATTTCATTTTTTTTTTTAATCAAAGTGCTCTTTCATATAATTTTTGGCACTATTAGAATTGTCACATCCACTTTAAAAATAACTTAATCACTAACCAAACAACTCTAATAGCAGTTTTTGTAAAACGCGACAGAAGATTTTAAATGAGGAGAGGCCACAGCCCCCTTAAGTGCTAATAATTAAATAATGCACTACCATTTTTTATATCGCTTAGCCTACTTGGTCACAGGGAACCTGGAGCCTATCCCAGAGAGCATGCGGCACAAGGCGGGGTACAACTCCATCTCAGGGCACACTCACATACACATTCTATGGACAATTTGGACATGCCAATCAGCCTAGCATGCATGTCTTTGGACTGGGGGAGGAAACCAGAGTACCCGGAGCAGGAGGAGACCATGCAAGCTACACACACACACACACAGGGTCACGCTGGGAATTGAACCCCCAACCCTGGTGGTGTGAGTCACTAAGCCACCGTGCATCCTAATGAATGCACTTCTATTTCCGATTAGTTCCCAATTGTCATGAACGCAGCATTAATCAATCCCAATCACCCAATCAGCAGATAGTCAAATGGCATTGTGGGCACAAGCAGCTAACTCTATAATGAATTAAAAAGCTAGTTTTGGATTTTCACACCAAACCGTATTCCTGTTGTCTGAACCTCTGTTCCATGTAAGTGACAGATGAATATTCCCCGCCTCTCCCCCCTCTTCTTTCAGGAATCCTGATGTGCTTTTGGCTGAATGTTTAGTAGTTAGTCGTATGTAGATCTATCTAGATTGATTATTCAGAAAAATCTAGAATGTACCTATATACCAAAATATAGAATAGATTGAGTTGTGATTCAATCCGCTAGTTTGCTCATTTTAGCTCTGACCTAGCTTTGACTGGGTTTCTTTTCTGACCTGTAGATGGCACTATCTCCATTACTAGTGTGTGTCCTATATTTCTACCAATGACTCTCCTGGATGTTAGTAAACTGGTCTACTGAAAGACAATATTCAGTACCTGTTTCCTAAAGTTATTGATTTAGACATAATATAGCATCCGCTTTCATCTTCTATGACACCAAACTGATCATCCACTTTTAAATTAAAAAGGTATGATGAAGCAGTGAGTGGCATTGTCAGTACTGTTATTCCTGACATTCGTTACATTTGGAGAGCATACCAACATTGTGGTGTTATACAACATTAGCTGATGTAGTATTAGTTAACATTGTAAAACATTATCCTCAGAATAAATCTCATTGTTCAATCAGTACTGATTCAGGGTTTCAGTCTATTGTTGTTGCTGCAGCACATTGAGGCCCATAATTAGACCTAATGTCCAAACAAGAGAAAGGAGCAATAAATCTGTTTCTCAAACAATGACTCACTGACTGTTGAAGCTTTATAATGGACTTGAGATTTATTGGCAACCTTTTCCATTTCTTTTAAAGGCGTGTGCCACAATACTGTTGTTTAAAGCACATATTTACACTGACAATTACAGCACTTGGCAGATGTGCTTATCAAGAGTGACTCAGAGAAGTGCGTTGTAATCTCCATCAAAAACATCCTTATTCTAGTACAAACAGGCCGGATTCTGAGAATACCGTACTATCAAGCTAAAACCCTGTGAGAGAGGAGTTAGTACCATAAGAAAAGCACACAACACAAGGGTTTTAGTGTACATATCATATTCATTTAGATAGTATACCAATACTAGACTATTGATTTGAGGAATCTTTACTTGTATATAGGACAGTTTTACTGTCTGAGAAGTCGTCTGGTAAAGCAGTAAACCAATGCAGACCAAAGTGCCTGATAAAACCAACCCTAAAAGTGACCTACATTCTAATCCCTCTCTCTTGACAGCAAACAAGGTGCTCTGTTGATCCCAGCTCTTCTTTTGAATGGCAGCATGTACAGTTATATGATATTATTCACTATAATTGCAGTGAGTGTACAGACTGAAATCGTGTGTTTGTAAGCAAGTGTGAGAGTCAGTGGAACTCTCGCTGACTCCGCTGGCAGCAGTGTCTCCTAGCAACACATCTAGAATGTACAGTATCTCTGGATCTCATGGGCTCTGCGAATATTCGGCTCCTGTGTGCTCCACAAGGCCTTTGGTAAAAAGATTCATTAGACATAAATATGTACTTTAATGCCATTTTCTTTTTCATTTTACACTTAAAATATGACAGCCTTTTCCTTTTCATGTTTCTTATCTTTAAATTGTATTGTCATGATAAGTAATCATTTGGCATGGCAGATTAAATCAAACAAGACATAATTGGGATGGGTTATATTCACCTTAATGTTAGTGAGACACAGAGACAATGATAAATAACAAAGGAGAAAAACCCACTACAGTGAAGTGACACAAAACACAATTGTCCCTTGGAAGCTTTGCTGTTCCCATGTGTCCAAAATTACAATGGAAAAAAATAGGATGGTCTCTAACATTCTTCCTTTTTTTTCCTAATTGGTTCTCAGTCAAAATGTAAATGCTGAATCCCGCTCTGACAAAAAGTGAAGTCGACAGCATGGAGGATTAGATGGGCCTGTTGAAAGGTTAACAGAAAGGAGAGATAGAGTGACTTAGAATGAGAAAGGAACAGAGCGAGAGAGAGAGAGAGAGAGAGAGAGAGAGAGAAAGAGAGCATGCGCACGAGAGAGAGAGAGAGAGAGAGAGAGAGAGAGAGAGAGAAAGAGAAAGAGAGAGAGATAGATGGGGGGATGAGTGACATATTGTTGCCTCTCTAGTAGGAGATGGAAATTTAGGACAGATAAAGACAAACCTAATCATCAGACTGACAGAAAGTGTTGTTGCTCTGACAGCTTTATGACTTCCTGTGTCCAGCAGCATTGCCACTGGGAACTGTGTTTCCTTCACAGAGAAGAAATGCACTTGCCGTCCACTTTACTAGGAACATCTGTACACCTGCACATTCATGCAGTTATCTAATCAGCCATTCATGTGGCAGCAGCACAATACAAAAAATCAGGCAGATCCAGGTGAAGATTGTCAGTTAATGTTCATATCAAATATCAGAATTTGGGAAAAAAGTGTGATCTCGGTGACTTTGACTGTGGCATGGATGTTGGTACCAAATGGATTGGTTTGAGTATTTCTGAAACTGCTGATCTCCTGGGATTTTCAGACACAACAGTCTCAATCAAGAATGGTGCGAAAAACAAAAAACATTGAGTGAGTGAAAGTTCTGTGGGTGGAAACTCCTTGTTGATGAGAGAGGTCTGAGGAAAATGGCCAGATTTGCTTGAGCTGCCAGGAAAGATATAGTAACTCAGAGAATCACTCTTTACAACTGTGGTGAGCAGAAAAGCATCTCAGCATGCACAAAACATCTAACATTGAGGTGGATGGGCTACAACAGCAGAAAAACAGGTTGGGTTCCACTCCTGCCAGCCAAGAACAAGAATCTGAGACTATCATTGGCACAGGCATTGGAACTGTACATTTGAAGATTAGAAAAAAAATCACCCTACTAAAGATATTAAGTCTGTGTGATTTATTGAGTGTGTGTGACTGAGAGAAAGTGATGGAGATTCCATTCTGTCAGAAATATAACAATATAGTGTAATGTATATACTAAGTGTTACTGTCCCTATGAGACTAATTAAAAACCAGGTTCTTATCTTAAATGTCTATTTGTACTTCATACTGTTTGTCGTAAACATATGGTCAATCACATTTCCAGGCTCTGCCAAATTACCCTGTAACATCCACATCTGAATTCAATTAGTCAGAGAAAACAAGCTCACTCATCTAAGTGGTGATGGCAGTAGGTCATCATAAGCCTTTCTTGTTCCTGGGTTATCATTTTGTCTTGTTGTTCTCCTTTGGGCTGTAGCCATAGGTCTAAGGTGACTCCCAACTTCTCCATGAACTTCTCCATCTTCTGAGGTGAACTGGATCTGATGTCCTCCATCTGAGACAATATTGTATTTGCAAAATGCTGCAATGGCACAATACTTAATTAAAGCTGTAGTCCATATGACTTTTTTAGGATTAAAATGTCATTTAAATTATTGACCCAGGAGACAAAAATACTATATAATAACATGTACATAAAACTGCATACTATCATATTAAATAATATACAGTATCAGTACTAGGGCTGTAGGACCTGAGTCCAGTCTTGAGACATTTTTTGTACTGACTTGGGACTTGTTATTGGACTTGTCTCTGTCTTGAACATTGGTCTCACTAAATATGTTCTTGGTCTTGACTGAGAGTTTACACATTCACAAATTTAGACAAGAAGTAATTCATTTCATAAAAATATACAAGAATTGCTCTAGTTGTTTACCAGTGATATTGATCTAACAATTATGAGTTAGTGTTCATCAGTTAGTGCACTGCAAATATCCTCACCAGTTTCCCAGATGATGGATGCAGCAATAGGTCTATAGGCTTGGTAGTGACTTGAGGAAAAGTGTTCCAGATCCTCTGCAGTGAAACTCCATGCTCCTCCCAAATCTAGGCAGGTGAAAAAAATAATAGACTTGTCACAGCAACAAGCTGTCACTGACAGAAGAAATTGTTTAGTAGCCAAGGATGTTGTAAGAGCAGCACTTACCCTGAATGATTGAGTTGAAGACTGCTGGGTTGTACTTGAATCCTATTAACATCCCTGGTCCCCATAATAATAACAATGTCCAAGTTTTGTAGAATATTTGAGCTTTGCAGATGGGAGAGTGATGGTTTACAGTAAATAACACAGAGGGTAGAATAACAAGAGTGCGTAACTTGATGGGCAGAATCTGTGGCAGTCTGTTGTCTTGACAAATGCTAAATACCCTCTTACCACTTTCACAAAAGAGCATCAGAATGCACTCGCATGATGCAGCTCCTCACCAAGCTGTTCCCAGATTATAGATGCCCATTCTAATCAACTTTCTTGTGTGCCAAATTATGATGGCTATTCTGGACAAATCTGTGCTCAAAGAACTGGCATGATAGAGAAATGAACAAATTCATCAAATTCAGACCCCTGAGATCAGCTTTCTGATTCATCTCAAAGGTGTTCCATGGGGTTGAGGTCAGGGTTCTGTGCAGGCCGCTCATGCTCTTCCACTCCAAACTTGGCAAACCATGTCTTCATGGACCTCACTTTGTGTACCGGGGCATTCTCATGCTGGAACATGTTTGGACCTGTTAGTTACATTGAAGTCAAATTGTAATCCTCCTGCAGCATACAGTGGCATCCTATACACTTGTGTGCTTCCTTCTTTGTGGCAACATTTTGGGGGAAAAACGTTCAGATTTTCTACCTTGGCCTTTCACAGAAATGGCTTTCTTCTGGTCACTTTCTGATGGAGGCTCTATCTGTGAAGAGCTGATGGTATTAATGATGTCTCCACAAGTTCTCCTATTACAAACAGTTAGCTCTGTAACTCCTTCAGTGGACTCTGACAATTGCCCTTCTTGCCAGAGCATGCAGTTTGGCCTGGTCCTGAGAGACTCTGGGTTGTGCCACATTTTTATTTTATTTTATTTTTTCCAGTTTGTTGTAATGGCTTTCACAATGCTCCTGAGAAGATTTACAGCTTTGCTGATGTTTTAATAACCTTCTCCATCTTTTTTCCTCTTAACAATTTCATCTCAAAGTGGTCATCATGGGCATCAGTGGCAGTTCCTTGGTCTTCATGACAACAGGACTGATCCGATCTGCCATTTTAGATGTGAGACCTCCCAAAGTCAGAGATATTTATTGTACAAACATACAATTGGAAACTAGTGGATTAAAAATGAACAAAGGTGTGTGAGCTCTTAAAAATGAAATAATAGTCCTAGTTTAGATTGCTAGAGGAACGGGAGGTGAATACTTATGCAGTTTTTAGACTTAACAAAAATTATGAAAGCATTTAAATACTTTATTACATTTTATTTTTGTAGAGAGTCACATCAAAATAAGCACGAAATGAAAGGGTTTGAATACTTTCTGGATTCTCTGTACATGAACATTCATAAATGCATTTTTATGTATCCTATGTGACATTCTATGTAATTCATTCTCTCTCTCTCTCTCTCTCTCTCTCTCTCTCTCTCTGCAGTGTAATATTAAAACAGTATATTAATATTATAATTACACTACAGAGAGTGAATGAATTACATTGCTTCATTCCATGGCCAGTTCTATTCCTTACGGAGACCAGAGCTGAAGTTGGAGCTGCAATGCTTTACTGCAATCATCATGGCCAGTGGGAAGATGGATGAGTCAGATCTCACTGCCCTACTTCAATATGGCAGCTCTCAATCACACACAGCAGCACATGATGCAGACATGCTGCACAAGTTCTCAGTCAAAATACAGAGGCCAGATGTGTCTCTGACTAGCACAATTAGCACACTTTATGAATATAGACATTGAATGAAAAACGATTAAATAATTCTATTTTTACACCAGGCAGTGTGTGAATGTGGTTGGCCTTTTTTGCTATTTTTTTTTCTGTTTTGAATAAACTGAGAACTTTCAATGACTATCATTTTTCAATTTCTTAAAATGATTGCTTTTTACATTAACTCTACAAATATAATCTGACAACATCTAACATCTTATGTACCTGACCTGACCTGGTGCATTTTTCACTGTGTCCCATTGTTATGCTGCTTGATATGGTGATAATCACCACTGTTAGCACAAGATTGAGAAGATTGAGGAGAAAAGATGAGTAAAATACTGAGCCAAGTAGGTCTGAGTTCATTGCTAAAATTATATAGCCAAATATTTAATTCCTGTCATGCCAACTAACTATATTATTATTATCCATCCATCTTCTATACTGCTTTATCCTTTTCAGGGTCACAGGGAAACCTGGAGCCTATCCCAGGAAGCTATTATTATTATTATTGTTATTATTATTATTATTATTATTATTATTATTATTATTATTATTATATAATTGGCTTGAGAGTACAACTTAAGTATTAATTTATTTCCCCCTTATTTTTCCAGCCATTTTTTACCTCCTTGGTCACCTGCCAATTCCCACCTACCAGCCAGAGCTCCCTATCATACAACAGCTACCAATCAGGGGGGGTGAAGTCTAACATGTGCTTTCTCTGAGACACATATATTCCTGCTGCATCACAAGGCAGCGTGCATAGAGTTATGGCAGACTTGGAGGTAAGTGCTATCTACCCACTTCCAAATACAAGAGCTCACGGACACCCATAGCTAATGTTGTAATTGACAAAGGAAAGAAAGAATGGCATTCTTTCCACCCTATCCTCCCTTAGCCCATGTGTCACAGATGGCAGCGGCATCATCAGGATTCGAACTTGACAGCTTGAGTATTTATTTGCTAAAGAATTCAAATGAAATTCCTTCACACATCCTATTTAAAAAATACTACAATAGAAGCCAATAAAGATCAATGCACAAATATGGTATCTTGGCCAACAGTGAGTATTGGAGACACCATTTTATTCTTTTTGATGCACTCACAGCTCCAGGTTTAATTCCAAGCTCAGGTTACTGTCTGTAAAGAGTTTCGCATGGTCTCCCTGTGTCTGCGTTGGTTTCATTCCAAAAATGCTGGGTGTATTCCCACCTCATGTGCAGTGTTCCTGGAATAGGCTCTGGAGTCACCATGACCTTGAACAGGATAAAGCCTTAACTGAAGATGAACAAATTGATTTCAGTCATAACAGCAATAAGATTTGGCTTGGCAATTTAAGGGTGCTTAATCAGAATAGCCGCTAAAGTTATTTAAGATAAAATAAGATGTAATTTGATAAACTAAAAAACAAAATGAGTTATTACTCTGTTTGTTAATCACACACACACATATACTATAAGACACTCTGTATTCACGAACTTGAAAATGACTTTTCACACACACCATACTCTGCAACAGAGCCACACCTACACTTATTGCTCCTTGTGTTCTCTCTCACACACAGGCATGATTGCACTTGCATGCTCTAATTTAACTATCTCCAGTCGTGAGGGCTGCAGGTGCAAGACAGGGCATTGACAAAAACCCAGAGATCAATTAGCTCCTTTCCTCCAGCTGATATGAATGATTACCTGTGGGAAGCAACCTGCGGGTGCTTTAATTTGCTACCGCACAGCACTGCCTAAGTAAGATTATCGCTTGTGTTGTACCTGTCTAATGAAACACCATTAAAACTCAGCTCATTTTCCTGCAACCTGAAGTGAACCACATACAGTACTCAGGAACAGAGGAACCTGGATTTAGAGCATAGCAAAGGGTGGTGATGGGATGGAAAATAACCATGAAACTGAGGTAATCTGTTAGCACCACATTCTGTAAGTATCAAATTTCTGAGTTTATGAAATAGAAGAGTGCATAAAAATGATAAATATAGCATTTGTTATTTTGGCTGGCGCACACTGTTCTCAAATAACTGATTTGAATGGGTTTGTCCATGTTTGCAGTTTTGATGATATCAGGCAATAAATACAGAATGAAAGAAATACTACATTTAAGAACATCTTAGAATATCTCGTAAAATTGAAGCGTATTTATTTTAAAAAAAAAAAGCATAATCCTAGCATTTGTTGATTTGACCAATGCTAGGTATTTAAAGCCTACCATGATTTAATCAAAACTAAATACATTTTTTGATATAGGTTAATATCAGGGTGAATAATCGTTAAAAACTTAAAAATGAATCTGACTGCTCTGCTAGCCTGCCCAGCAATTCTCCCAGTTAAAATTGACAATGTCCTGCTATTGCAACAGTCTAGTAGCAGTAAACATATCCCTCTAAATATAAAAACAGGACAGACTGCAATATGGGATGCCTCATAGCTGTCACACTTAGAGGGCCATACTACTTCAGATAGCCATGTCCAAAACAAATGAGACCTGACCTCCGAGTTGTTAAAAATGAGTAGTGTTTTAATTGGAAGTTCAGAAACAGAAAGAACTGCAGGCTCATCCTGAGCTGTTTCTTCATGGTGGTGTGATTTAAGGGTCAGTTTCCTTAACCTCATCATACAGACAGATCTGCATTATTTATATCCAGGGGCTCTACAACTTGCTTAGAGTAAGTACACAAATAATTAGCACTAAGGAAAACTGTTCTAATATAAAACTAATAAAACATTCAGCTTTTAGACGAGTTTGCTGAGGGATTTCATTGACTAAACAGATGCTCATCGTCTAGAAAATGGCCAAATAATTAATCCTGAAAAAAAAAATTTGGGAAAAAAAAATTAAACAAAACATCTCTAAGGACAGATGACTGCAAAATATCATTTACTGTTAGACAAGTGGGTGGCACAGTGGTGCAGCTGGTAACGTTTCTGCCTCAAAGCTCAGGGGTCCCTGGTTCAGTCCTCAGCTTTGGTTACTGTGAGGAGTTTCATATGTTGTCTGCGTGGATTTCCTCTGGGTTCTCCCAGCTCACAGAAACATGCAGGTAGGTGGACTGGCTATGGTACATTGCCCCTAGTTGTGAATGTATGTAAGCATGGTGCTCTGCGGTAGACTGGTATATCATCCAGGGTGTAAGCAGGAAGCCTTACACCCAGTGTTCACAGGGTCAACCTCAACCCTACTGGCTACATATATATATATATATACAGTGTATGTATAAAAGCTGTAACTTGAGGTGACTGATGAATTGTCCAGGATGACTAACCAGCTACTGGATATTTAGCTTGCAGTCACAGGTGATTTTAGGAAGTGCTGTCAGACCCATACTGAGCCGCACTGTACCTGAAGGCCTGTTTCACATACAGTCTTTGTGCTGAGGCAACAGACAAGCGACAAGGGAAATAATTGTTTTTCTTTCTTTCAGTAGCCTTTTGCAGTGTGCATAAGAGTCATGCTCTACATTCTACTCTGATTATAAAAGAGGGACTCATTACATGATGGTCCGCATAGCTACATGTGTGCAAAGTCCTAGGGAGGACAATTCATGTCTGCTCATGTCTCAGGAGGTAACACAGCTGAACAGCTAGGGCACATGCTAAACAAGGAAATGTGGACATTTACAGTACTATTGTATATACAGTATATCAAAAACCCATGTCACGTTAATTGTATATATCACAAATATCACAGTGATCGGCTTCAAAATTCATGATGAATTACGAATTAAAAATGACTGACGATAAATGATATATAATCTGTAGCATTAAATTATCTGGCTATGGAAACCATTAGAATATGTTTCAGTGCACTACTTAAGATGATTAATATTAGTAGTTTATCAAACCAATATTTAAATGCTATTTACTCTGGGGGGTTTATTTATTTATTTATTTATTTATTACCTGTAACATTTATTTCAAAGTACTCCACTTGTAGCAAGCTGTATCTAGAAATATTTTAATAGAGTTTAATGTTAACAGTATAATTATTTATGACTGCTTTATCATGGTATACCATCATATCAGTGTATCATTTCACTCACAGACCTTTATCCTAAATGAAGCTTATGTGTATCATGTAGTATATACATACTGGGTGGGGGTGAGAAGCCTTTTTCACCAAAGGCTGAGGAGCATCCAGACCAAGCCCACCAGATTCATGAACAGTTACTTCATACAGTCCATTAGAGTTCTAAATAGATCTACCTGATGGCCACTTCTCCTCATTTCATTACTATCACTTCACTCTGCTTCCCTACCTACTACACCCACTGCACTCAGTCACTTTACGAAAGAGACAGTCCTATGCACAAGTCACTTTACATGAGTAACAGTACATGAATAATCATGCACTAATACTTGAATTAAAACGTATTTAAATATGAAGTAATGATGAGTTAAGGCATGCACTAATCACAAACTAATGAAGAGCTAACTTTAATTATGACATGAGTCATGAATAATGACCACCTTAAGTACATTAGTACATGTTTGTTAGTTAACATATTAATTAACAAGTGGGGGTAAACTAAATCAAACATGCTCTATAAGAAAAAAATTTGGCACAGTGCTGGATTACTTTCATAGCATGTTTAAATGTTAATAGATAATATATTCTGCTAAATGAATAAATGTTACTGTATTAATTTCACCTTTGTCGGCAAAGGAGCAGTGCACTGGGCCCTATCCACCCAGAGCACATACTAGTACTACAATTGGATTTGAAATTAAGTAGATGGAGAATGACATAAAACAGGTTGAGATGAACTTACTGCTCTTTATTATGAGTGCATCTTTCTATGTTCAATGATCAATGTAAATTATGAAAGTAATCCAGAGCATTCCAGTGATGTTTGTGTACACAGCTGCAAATGGCAAATCATATAAACAATTTGAAATTATGCACGTTTAATATTCAAATTCTTTCATATACAGCCTGTTTAGTTTATGCCTACATGTTAATTAATACATTAATTAACAAACATGTACTAATTGTTTTAGGTGTTCATTATTCATGCATGAATTTATAAGACTCACGTTGTAGCTAAAGTTAGCTCTTCATTAGTTTATGATTAGTATTTTATCATCATTATCATCATCATATTTAAGTAAGTATTCATTCAGATATTAGGGCATGATTATTCATGTGCTGTTATTGCAAAGTATTACCTTTTACGTGTTATATTATGAAGAATACTACTGTGTAATTACTGTGCAGTTTTTGGTTTCTGTAATGTTTAGTGTTTACTGTTTGTAGTTCGTTACTGTATTGTTTATTTTATAGCTTATATTTTATTGTATATTCTTTTGTCTACATTTATTGTTAA
>JANDJT010000199.1:11862824-11882297 GCA_024331685.1 Stegophilus panzeri | reverse complement strand
GAGTGTGTGTGTGAATGGGTGAATGAGACACAGTGTAAAGCGCTTTGGATAAAAGTGCTATATAAGTGCGCCATTTACATTTAATTATCATTAAAACCATGCGCGATTACCGTGCTTTGTAAAACTCATGGTAAATGCTGTCCACAAACCCAGCAGCATGCAACACTGTTGTTTTTTGAGCGTGAAAACATGGCGGAAGGCAGTGACAGCGCTTGGGAGATTTTCCAACCTTCCAAGAGGACCAAATCCAAAGTGTAGTCATATTTTGGATTTTATATAAATGCTGAGGGAAACTTCATAGAAGATGGTATTCCTGTCTGCAGAGCTTGTCAGATGAAAGTCGCTGCGAAAGAGGGCAACACGTCCAATCTGCTGAGTCATCTTCGCGACAACCATCCATCACGTTATAGTGAATGCAAGGTAAGTTAACTTTTAACTCAATGCATGAGCTGGGGAAAAGTATGAGGAAAAGTAAATAGTTGGACACAAAATATTGATTTGGGTTGAAATAATTTCTTCTCTCACTTGTAATAAACGCCAGCTTCCGCGAAGAAAAAGTTCCTAGCATGTGCATGGCTTTGAGCCATGACAAACGAACAAGTTCAAACAAGGCCGTAATAAATAGAAAATAAGTGCAACATTAAAGGGATAATGTACATTCATACCACTAATACACGGCTTTTCAAATAATTACGGGCACATGAACTAGTGATTTGAGATGAAAATTTTACCTGTTCTTTATTATTTTATAATCCATTGCGGTCAACAAAACAATCGTCCAATACAAGTACTGAAGTCCTCCGATTTCATTTTCAATACAAAAAATCGATATCTATAACAGAGATGCAATTTTAATGTTAACGTTATTCTGTTTATGCTGCTCATTTTATTTGTTGTTTGTTGATTTTCAATTATAAAACCTGTTTAAATGATTTCAGTGTGTGTATCAGGACTTTTTGTAAATTTTTAGCACATTTTAACAATACCGTAATAATACTGATAACCGTGATAGTTTTGGTCATGATAATCATGATATGAAATTTTCATACCGTTACATCTCTACTGCATTCAGTGATCAGATTGGTGGATTAAACATCAGATCGGCTTCTCGGATGAACAAAGCAGTGGTGGTTTTTCTTTCCGAGGTTGAAATACGTTTGGTCGATAGGCTAATTGCACACGGGCTAATGATAAACAACATGTAGGCCTATGTACCTGTGTTTCCACTTTCTGGTGTTTCTAAGAAAATCGTGCCGTCTAATGTAAATGGTAAATGGTCTGCACTTATATAGCGCTTTTATCCAAAGCGCTTTACACTGTGTCTCATTCACCCATTCACACACCCAATCACACTCCAATGGTAGCAGAGCTGCCATGCAAGGTGCTAACTTGCCATCGGGAGCAACTTGGGGTTCAGTGACTTGCCCAAGGACACTTCGGTATGTGGAGTCATGTGGGCCAGAAATCGAACCGCCAATCCTACGATTAGTGGACAACCTGCTCTACCAATTGAGCCACAGCCGCCCCCATCATTAAGTGCCTCCCTTCATTAATAGCCTCACACTTCATTAAAACGAAACTTTGAAAAGTGTGCCGGAGCACCACGGAAAGTTAGTTCAGATTAAAATGATTCCTTTGAGTTTAAAAACCCGGACATTAAACATGTAATGTCTTTCCGCCGTTTCACCTACCTAGTTTCACCTGATCTTAAACACACAGCACGAGCCGCTCAGTCTCTCTGTCAAACTAATGGTTGAGAGTAAAGATTACACCATCTTTATTAGCGCGGAACAGATGAGATGTTTTGTGTGTGGTGAACACGGCCATATCAGACAGGCATGTGTGAGTAGGCAGGAGAGTAGCCAGGCTGAGACACAGACAAACCCAGCACGTACCGAGCAGTCGAGCGAGTCTACAGCTCGTGCAGTGCCGGTAACAGGTCCCACTGAGCAACTACCACAGTTGCCAACTCTCGCGAGACAAATAAGCAACCGCAGTTTCAAAAACAAGCCCCAAACAAGCCCAATATTATACAATTATTTATTATCATCAATATTATATATTATTCATTATTTATTACCAATAAATGAGCCTGCAATATATTAAACTGAAACCACTCTTTTATTTGAAGTTATTCTACAAAAATCAGCAAACTGCAACAAGGCGGGAGGGCACGCAACATCCACTCGTCTCTGATCACCTGTGAGCAGAACAGGATTGGAGAGATGGAAAAGGAGAAAAAGACAAGACACATATTTATAGCCTAATAAAATAAATTCGAGCCAACTGTATCTACTGTTAGTATTAGTATAGGCCTACTTGTTTTTATTATAGCCTGTGATAATTAATACAATACAAATACATTGTAAAAATAATAAAAATACCTTATAAAAGATGGTCATCCTGCGCCTCCCCTGCACTGTCCATCATCTCTACATTTCTGTACATCCCAACACTGAAGCGCTGCAACATCTCCTGGCTTGGGACAAAGTCCTTGCAGAAAATCCCAAGTCTTCTTAGGTCATAGCGAACACACAATATGCTACTGAGAGTCTTCTGGCCCATTCTGTTTAGATTTTACATGATTCATTTGTGAAAAAACTCTTCCAACGTTGTCACTGCTCAAAAGCTTCGCAAGGAGGGACAGCATAAACAGGGCCAGATCTTTAAAACCCTGCTCCCCACTGCTGTCCTGGTAGTTCAGAACTTTGTCTTCCACTCCTGGAAGTTGATTGCCTGATACTGTGTGTCCAGGGCCCCGAAATCACCAGTGTACATATTCAGCATGGATACTGTGGCTAACTGTGGTTTGTTCTGTGATAGAATCACTGATGGGCTGAACGATGCCTGGATTTCCAGGTATTGATATCTGCTGGGAGCCTATTCTGCACATACTTTGCTGCTTCCAGAAGGAAATCCTGGTATCTGTCCTTCATATTTGTTTCGACAGTGCTGTCAAGCTTTGCTTCTCCAAAAGCAATAGTAAACTGCACGCCGAAATTAACCGCATATACGGGCAGATGATTGGCTGTGTAATTCAAATTGACATCAAGGAGGAATCAGAAGGAGGAATGGCGCTGGGGGTAATTACTCTTGAGATAAGTGTACGAACATTTTTTTAATGCATTCCCATTTTTGAGTTGGAACAATTTGTTGACTCTAGAAAACTCATGTAAGATGGGTATAAGAAACTCCAGGTACAGTTTGTTCAAGGGATCACAGTGCATCTGGTAGAGTACTTCTGCATCATATCATCATTTTGCATCTTTACACAGCTGGAAATGTAACTTCAGCTCGTTCCATTGCTTTAGTACATGAACAAAGCAGTCATATATGGAGAGCCATCTAGTGCCTGAAAGCTGCACTAGCATCAGTGGCGATTCACCGGGGTTGATTAATTGGTCAATTTTGGCATATTCTCTGCACCTCAGTGAGAAAACCAGTTGTGCGAATGTGAAATTAAAAATTCGAGATTGCGAGGCAGTGTTTCCACGGCTTTGCTGGCACAAAGTTGAATTGGATGACACGTGCACTTAAGCAGTTGTAGTTTCTCTTTCTTTTTGAGAAGGTCCAACCATGACACTACAGCCATCAGTTCCAATGCCTACGCACTTCTTGAAAACAAGACCGATACTGTCAAGAAACTGCGTCAATGGTGTTGCGATTACTTCTGCCGTCTCTCCCTGCCTATCCCCTAAGCCCAAAAATTTTGAAACAATTTTGTTCAATGAGACACTGAAGTAACGGACTATCACACACAGCTGCTTTACCGTAGCGACATCTGTGCTCTCATCGATTACCAGTGCATTTCAGTGAATCTCTCCAATATCTTTTAGCAAGTCTTTGAATATGCAGGGGGCTATGACATTATTGATAAGTGCTGTACATTTTGTACAGTGGATGCTCAAGTACTTTTCAAAGGCCCAAGTGATCAACTGAACTAACTGCTGTGTGGCAAGCAATATAGCTTGCTAGCTGAAGCTCAGCCTTTTGATTTATATTCAAAGGTTTTGACATGGCATGTCACAACATGTCTGTAAGATGTGTTTAAGAAAATGGCTTGGCATTCCTCGTGTTTGTCTGTGCTTGCATGTTGTAGGAGGTCTCCATGGTGAGGACGAATCTCCGTTTGACAGTATCTAAACATCGCTTTACTTTGATCACCGACCACTTGACCTATCCGGTCTTTAACTTGTGTATCCTTTCCCCAGACTTTGTTGTAGTTTTTGCCATACTTGGACCACTTTGTTGGTGGCATTGTTTGTGGAAATTGACATATATCTATTTACGTCTACTAACTATCATCGCTTTGATTACAGCATCACACGCCTGCACGTCGAACGTGATTTTTCTCCAATGAGGGGAAGGAGGGGGCGGAATGTTTGATGAATTAGGCTACAGCACTTAAATTATTGCACTGATTGGCTATTAGCTGTGAGCAGACAGTGTCAATCAATGCATTGGAGAAAATGGCGACCATATATGTAGAGAAACAAAGTTGCTTGTCAGATTTTTCAAACCAGCAACCATATTTTTTAAAATAAGCCCAAAAAACTGTAACCCGCGTCCTGTGATTTTTTTAACGCAACTTAACAAAAAAAGAAGCCCAAAGTCGCCTATTATAAGTGTACATTTTTCTCTGTCATGTTGCATAGCAATGCAGCATGCCACTCTTGAAGAGCCAAACGCCAAAAGTGAAAAGCATGATCCAACGCAATCCCAAAAAGAAGAGACAATGTTAATAAAAAACATTTTTAAAACATGTAACATGACCTCTCTAAACACTGGCTCACTTTACATAAATGTATGTCATAGTGCAGAGAAGCGATTTAGTCTTTAAAATTTTTTGTCCCTAAAAAAATAACATAATCTTCCTACAAGAAACACATATAGACACTAATAACCAGACACAGTGGCTAAGTGAGTTGAAAGGTCAAGTTTTGCACAGCCATGGTTCAAACATGAGTGCTGGAGTCGCTATATTGCTTTCCTCAGACATTCAAGAACAACCAACAAACAAAGCAGAAATCATACCTGGAAGGATGCAGAGAGTAGATATCGATCTACACAAACTCTCACGAGACAGTATATACCTGGTTAAAATCCACTCCTGAAACGGTCCTCACAGCAAGACTTGATAGGTTTTATAGTCAAAAGTTCAACAGAGGCAGATTCTATAACAGTTATATTCGCCCCACTCCAGGCTCTGACCATCATTACATCTCTGTCACTGTCACTACCACACTGAACACTTTCCATCAGCATCACTGGCACTTTAACAATAGGCTATTACAGGATCACCACTTTATTTATGTTTTTACACTTTATTGAGAGTCTTGGAGAGAGAAAAAGTCACAGCACACATCACTAAGCCAGTGGCGGGACATTGGTAAAGTTCAGATTTAGATCTTCTGCCAACAATGCACGAGAAACAGCACTAGAGAAATCAAGAAGAAGATCAACTTTCCTGAAAAAGAAATACTCAAACTGAGCAGCTCAATAAGCGAAGAAGAAGAAACAAGAACAAAATAATTACTGGAGAAGAACAAAATTCTTCTGAAAAATGTGCATGAAGAGAGAGATCAAGGTGCCATGGTGCGTGCCAGGTTTACACAATACAATAAAATGGACTCATCTACATCTTTCTTCTTTGCCCTGGAGAAAAAAGCCAGAGAGAAGCAGTCCATCAGCCACTTAAAACTACCCAGTGGACAAGAAACTACTGACAAAAATGACATAATCTCATAAGTGCTATCTTTCTATGAGGAACTGTATAACAGCCAGCCATGTGATCCTGAAGCCACTGAGGACCTTCTGAATGGACTACCGCAGCTGAGCGAGTGTGAGAGAAATGAACTTGAGGAATCACTCTCATTTAAAGAACTCAGTACAGCCACTCAACAACTGTCAAACGGAAAGTCACTGGTGCAGGATGGACTGACCTCTGTATTTTATAAAACATTCTGGTCTTTGATTGGCTCAGATCTGCAATTTGTCATACTCAAATGTACAGAATCCAAAGTCTTACCCCTCAGCTTAAGAAGAGCTGTAATCACTCTACTACCCAAAAAAAGGAGACCGTGACAGCTTAAAGAACTGGCATCCTGTGTCTCTCCTTGGGACAGATTATAAAAATTTTTCAAAGGCATTAACAAACCTCCTTAAAAGATTTCTAACTACAATAATACACAAGGACCAATCAAATTGCATCCCAGAAGGCTCAGTCTTCAATAACCTTTTTCTAGTGCAAGATAAAGCTACAAGATAAAGGTTGGACTAGAGTCACTAGATCAAGAGAAGGCATTTGACAGAGTGGACCATGGCTCCCTTTTTAAGACACTAACAGCTTTTGGCATTGGTGGACGTTTCATCTCGTGGATCAGGCTACTGTACACTGATGTGTACTGCAAATAAATGTAACACTAACACAAACTTTTCCTTTGCGCAGAGGTGTTCGGCAAGGCAGCAGCCTGTCTGGCCTGCTTTATACCTCCTCCATCGAGCCCCTGCTAATACACCTGTGAGAAAACCTGCAAGGTTCTTCAGTACGAAGTCCTGACGTATCTGACATAACCACAATTTAGCTCAAGGCATACACTGACGATGTGACGGTAATAATAAGATCTGAGGATGACAATAGTCACCTGTGTTCAAACCTCAGTGTCTTCCAGACAGCATCATCTGCACGTATGAACTCGAACAAAACTGACGCTTTGCTCCAAGGTCAATGGCAGGAGGAGAATACACCTCACCCCCTACAGCAATGTTCATGGAACAAAGAGGGACTGAGGATACTTGAGATCTTCTTTGGCACAGATAGCTACATGCAGAAGAACTGGGATGGATTGACTGATAAAGTGCTGGAAAAACTAAATAAATGGAGATGGATTCAACTACAGCTGTCCTACAGGGGCAGGGTCCTAGTGGTAAACATCTTGACTGCCTCAATGCTATGGCACCGTCTGACAGTACTGGATCCACCTCCAGAACTTTTTCATCAACTTCAGAAGAGTTTTGTGGACTTTGTTTGGAGCAGTCACCATTGGCTACCATCCGGGGCACTGAGTTTACCATTGTGTGAGGCCGGGCAGAGCCTGCTCCATCTCCTGTCCAAAGTGAAGGCCCTGAGGCTACAAACCGCTCATAAACTGCTGTACTGTCCAAGCACTGTGTCGTGGGTTAGTTTCGGGCTTGCAGTACTGAGGTTTGCAGGCAGAATAGAACTTAACAGGCAGATGTTTTTAATGTCCAACAATGCCACAAAGTCTGTGCCTATCAACCACTTTATGGAACAGTTTATAAAGTCTGGGCTCAGCTTAGAGTGCAGCGGAAAGATCACTATGGTCTGAATGAACCACTTTTCTATAACACCAGGCTCCCTGAACAAACTGCATCCAAAAGCGAGATTACTGCTTTTATTTCAGCAGAAGTGGCTGGTGAGAGATCTCATTAAGCAGGATAAGTAAGAGTGGGCACAAGAACACTAACTGACCAGAGAGATAGGAGGCAGGTCATAGAGGATTGTGGGAAATGCAGTAGGCATAAACGACTACATAACTGTAGACCCTGAGCAAATGTCCTTTCCAGAGTCATACATAACTCCCAGAGAAGTTCCAGATGATGACGGCACATGTCAACTTCTCTCACACAAAGGACTTAAAAACGTCCCCTTCTCAACCGCAACAAAGGACCAAATGTAACCTAACCCTAACCCTATCCATAACCCTAACTCCTGTATAAAAAACGAACTTTCAAGAGAGCTCAAAGGCCGGGCACACAAAGTGGAGAACACATCTACCCATTCTTTTGCCTCAGTCCCCCACATGGAGGGTGCTGTATAAGAGTCCCCTACCAAAGTGATCTGGAGACCTACAGTGGCGAGTTCTTCTCTCTGTGATGCAATTCCTGTTCAAGTGCAACCTCACTGACTCTCCCTTCTGCAGGTTCTGTGGACTGCCAGACACTGTGTTCCACTACTTCTGTGACTGCCACAGACTGGATCCCCCCAGTTAACCTTTTTCCAAAACAATGTTTATTTTAGGCTGTAAATATTCCCACTCATGCGGGGAGTGCAGTACACTAAACTTCTGAACTGATCTTCTTGTTGGACAGGCAAAAGTAGCCATTTGGAAGTCTCAAAGACTAAGAACAGCAGGAAGAGACATCAACATCGTGAACTTATTTAAAGCCCTAACAGAGGGCTAGAAACTAGAACATATTCCATACAGAGTTCAAACAGAGTTCAATATAATAAATGGCAATGTGGAAATATTTGAAAAGAAATGGTGTGCAAGCAAGGGTTTATTTTCAATAATGAATGATGGTGACATTGTTTTTCACTGGTGATTGGTTTATTAATATAAGCATAATTTGCTTTTATCTAGAAATGAAAATATTTTGTTAATAAAGCGCACATAAAAGTCAAAATAAAAGTCTGTCTTTCTCTCTCCACCAGTTCACCACTGTCCATGTTAACTAGCATAACATTATTTGCTAACTTACATCTAATGCAAATGTTTACATAAACTTAAACTGTATGAGATATATTCCATATTTAGTTCACATTAGTTGTTTACAATAATTAATGACCCTTACTGTACTTTATTGTAAGGCTTATTATAAGATCATTTATTAAACAGCTAGCAATCTCCAAGTTAAAGTGTCATCAAGACAAGGATATGCCAAAAGCTTAATTGTTCATATATTTACACTTATTTATTTGGTAGACACTTTCATCTGCCATTTAAGCAATGTAGAATATACAATCTATGCAACAATCAGCCATAACATTAAAACCACCTGCCTAATATTGTGCCCCAACAGGTCTGACCCATCGAGGCATGGATTCCACAAGACCCCTGAAGGTGTGCTGTGGTATCTGACACCAAGGCGTAAGGTTCAATATTTTCTTTACAAAGCAAGATTTTATTTTGGGTTTTTTTTTTTTTACAGTCCAAAACAAAAGTTGAAATGTCATATTATTAATTTTATTGTGGGACAAGCAAAGTATGTTATTTACATTACCAGGAGGAATAAGAGAGAAGAGAAATCAAGACAAGATGTTGTATCAGAATATGGTTAAGTCAAGAAAATGTATTGATTTTAATTTTCATAAGGTAATGAGTGCAATTAATGCTTTTGAAATTCAGTGGTGTTGTGACAATGCTCTGTGTCCTGTTGTTGACAATGAATTTGTCTTGTAAGAGAGCTAATCTAGAGAGTTTTTTTTTATATAACGTTTTTCACTTTAATTACTCTCTACTTATCGTCATTTTAAAATGATGTAAATGTTTGAAGAAGCACTGTTCCAATAAAGTAATTGAAAACCAAAAAATTCTCTCTCTCTCTCTCTCTCTCTATCATTCAATTTCATTGTTAATATACATCTGAAGAAAGAGTTCCTTACCGGAGAATAAAAAAAGGGACTCAGGAAGTGTGTGCAGGAAGTGTGTAAGGTCTCTCTCTCTCTCTCTCTCTCTCTCTCTCTCCAGATTGTCAATTGTTGTGTTAAGGCAGTTTCCAGAAATGACAAACCTTCCTCACTAAGCAGGGATCATGTGAGGTCCTATGTCTCGCTTGTACCTGCTGATTTATCACCACTCACCATTTCTCTGACAAATCCCTGAAGATACAATTAGCCACTTCTCTCTGTTCACCGCCTATCTTACACACCTTGCCATCGTGCCCAAGTCTCATCTGTTTTTTTCCCAACATGGAGCTCGTTCCTCACATGCATAATAACAATGTAAATAAAGTTTGAGAGAGAGAGAGAGAGAGAGAGAAAATTGACACAGCAGTGCAACTGATCTCTAATACTGTAATTAATTAGCCTGCTCTAATGCTACTCCACAGCTTTGCATCTGCATAACTGTGCTGTATATACAGTTGCAATCAAAATTATTCAACCCCCATTGCAAATCAGGCTTATTGTCAAAATTTAGACTTTCAGCTGTTTGCAATGAACAAATCCAACAAAATCAGTTGAAATAGTTCAACACAACAAAGTGGTTTCCCCAAATTCAACTTAAAATGCAACTAATGATGTCTCCAGTTTAAAAATTATTCAACCCCTTCATGGCAAGCATCTTTAGTACCTAGTAGAGCACCCTTTTGCTGTTATGACCTGCTGCAAATGAGATGCATAGCTTCTGGCAGCGTTCCTGAGGAATCTTATCTCATTCCTCATGAGCAATGGCCTCCAGTTCAGTAATATTCTTGGGTTTGCATGCTGCAACCACCTTCTTCAAATCCCAGCAGAGATTTAGATGTGATGTGTTGTGTTGGTGATGGTAAAATCTTCCAGGACTTCTTCTGCAACCAAGCCTTGGTGGAATTTGAGGTATGCTTAGGATCACTGTCCTGTTGGAAGGTCCAATGATGCCCTAGCTTCAGCTTCCTCACAGACAGCATGCCGTTTTCTCCTAGGATATTTCACTTCACTGATCAGTATAAAGTCTCCAAGCTGCTGTGTTCCTTATGAAAACCTTTATCAAGCTGATTGGATAGAAGCAGAGTAGAGCTATGCTTAAAATCCATCTTTACCAGACTGATCTCAGTTCAGCACCAAATATGAACTTTGCCTTTGTCAGGAACTTTATCTGTCCCTGTAATGGGATTTTGCAGTGAACTGCATCCTTGCAAAAATTCGCCTTCATGAATATATGAATTCTAAAAGTACAGGCAAATGTCAGTAATGAAACCTTTACCTACATAGACAGTACTGTGCAAAAGTCTTAGACACCCTAATTTATTTAGTACAAACTTCGTTATAGATTTTTTTATTGTATGACTTCTACATTACCGAGTCAGTACAAAAAACATTTTAGATTCCCAAACATTAGTTTTCCAGCACAAAATTAAATGCTACAGAAAAGTGTTTGTATGTCAATAAAGAAAGCAGCATATTATGTAAGAGATCATTGTTCAGACAAAAAACACAATGAAGGCTGCTGGGTTTTGCTGCAAAATTAAGAAGCAAGCGTAACAGTCAAAGTCTCCAGAAGAACCGTGGCTGGTTCTGCAAGATGCTCAATAAAACTTACAGCTCATTTCCTTATAAAACTGCACAAATTCTACCTGAGACTACTTTTTTTTAAAGCAAGGGATAGTCACACCAAATATTGCCTTTGTTTCATTTATTACTGTTCACTGCTCTTTATAGTATTTTTTAAATGTAGGAACATTTAATTTAATAGTCATCTTTGCTCTACAGCATTTCTTGGCATGTGCCTAAGATTTTTGCACAGTACTGTAAACATGGAATGGAAATGATATTCATACATATAGTCTTATCCAGAATTATTGGCACCCGTGGTTGATGGTTATATGCTGGGTAAAAAAGGTTATGAAAAATGTCTTTGTGGTTAATAAGCTTAATCTCACACTGAAAATATGGGAGGAAATCTAACCATTAATTGAAGCACAATTACTCTAACTAAGTTAAAAAAAATCACAATTATCAGCACCCCTGCATTTAATACTTTGTGCAACCTCCCTTTTCTAATTGTGATACTTGAAGAAATTGTTGCCATTACAACCATGCTCCTCACTGTGTATGGAGGCAAAATGCACACGTGTCCTCTTCCAAGTAGGTTAATTACAGCCAATTAACCTTTTTTTAAAAATCAATCTTTACCTAGGGTGCTAATAATTCTGGAGCTGCTATAAGGTCAAGAAAAGAGAATCTGAGCAAATAATTTATTGAGAAACAAACTATTATGATTAGGCACAGTCATTCAAAGCAGTGAATTATATTCTAGCAGTCTATGATTATTCTTGGAAATCATGCCACATTTTGCATTTCTGAGCATATTACAGGTATTGCCAGTAGTAATATAACACTCTTTCAATAACAAGGAGTGAACCAAATGAAACAGTTGCACATCATTAAAATCAAATTGCATAGCAACAAGGAGATCACTGTATTCCAGTATATTACGGAGCCAGCTTATTTTATTCAGGGTTTATGAATTGTTAATTGTTCATTATTCCATGTTTAATAGTTTATTTGTAACATTTGGAAACAGATTTCTAAAAGCTGTGAGATTTTTTTTGTTTGTTTAAAATAATGCCATTATAGTTGCTGGTGTTGCCTGTTCCTACTTGTTATCAAATCTCAGAAAAAACCAACAACAAATATGATAATTGTTTCAGCTCATCATTACATTTTATTCTTGTCATATTACCAAAAAATGTGAAAGACATGGCCCAGTAATTGTAATCTGGTGCATATGAAGACTGACTGAGCGCCCCGATGGCATGGGTATCTTGGCTGAGGGTTACAGCAGGTTTTGCAGATCTCTGACCCACAGCACATCAGACTTAATTGGCATTCCTGCTGTCACCTGTTCAGTAGAATTTCCTCACAGCAGGGAGCTCATTTAAACCTGTGGATTATAAACCGATGTGGCATGCAGCACTATGGACGGAAAGCAGTCTAATTGCTCTCAAAAACTAAATGTCAAAATACATTCTAGTCTTTGAAGCCAGACTTCTAGCTATCACCTGAACATCTCATAGCAGCTTAGTGGTCATTTACTGTTAATATCAATTAATCCAACTATTTCTATATCACTAAGCTACAATTACATCAGAAAAATAGTATCCACGTTGCCATGGGCAGTCCAGGTGAAAATGCTAAGTTGGATTTTATGGCCAGCTAGCTTCCGTTTATTATTATTCACCACAGCATTTCATTACCATTTAAAAATCTACCAACAAGACTCACTAGAATTTATCTACAGTTTTCAGGTTCTTGATGTTTATTGTGTGTTTTCAGACAGCCATAAAGAAAATGTATGTAACCTCACAAAAAGACTATAAAGGACATCTGTGTCTAAATTATGCTATTTTTAAGACTTGAGCAATAACATTATGCTTAAAAGAAAGTCTTGTTATATAAATATATTTATCTATCTATCTTTCTAGCTAACCTATTTTGATGTCAAAGAAGCCACCTCTGATGAGAAAACATTACCATCATCAAATGTTTGTCCATACACACAGCTATGATAATATCTATATTATATGATACATCAGTAATTTGTAGATTACCTAAGAAACACAGTAGACAAATATTAAAAACCATGCAGCCAAATACATTATATGGCAAGATGTATGTGGACACTTGAACATGAAACCCATATATGGCCCTTCCCCAAACTTTTGCCACAAAGATGTAGTCAAATGATTGTCTAGAATGTCTTTGAGTGCCGTACCATTACGATTTCCCTTTGCTGGAACTAAGGGGCCAGACCTGTTCCAGCATGACAATGCCCCTGTGCACAAAGTGCACTATAGCTATAGCTCCAACTATATGACCAACTATAGCTCTAGTGGTGGAATGAGTACAAATCCCCAAGCAGCCTTCCCACAAGAGCGGAGGCTGTTGAAGTGGCAAAATGGGAACTAACTCGATATTAATGCCATCTCATTGGAATAGGATGCTCAACAAGCACATATGGGTGTCATGGTCAGGTGTCCACATACCTTTGGCCTTATAGTGTACTTCCCAAGTTCCTCTTCTTTTAATAGAAAAAAATGTAACTTCTGTGGCAATGGGTGTGATGTGTCTGCAGCCAGACCCCTCTCATCAGACACTTCATGGCCTGTGGGCATACTGTCTGGGACTGAGACTACCCTTTCACCCACTTTTTCTCATTTCACTTTCACTATTTCTCATAGATTCAAATTCATTTGATTCATTTCAAAACACCTGCTGGACTGGTATATAAAAAGCTGCTCACCAGTGCTGTTCGGAAAGGAAAATGCAGTCAAATACAGACCACAGAGTGCTCAGCTTGTTCCAAAACTCCCAAATCTTCCAGCACACATCAAGCAGTAACCATTGCACAAAGCTGACAATTCATATAATTTATTGCATCAAAACTCCACTATGAACAGTCCACAAACTAAAATGCAATATGTTCAGAACAAATGCAGTCTTACAGATTTACATTCATTGGCAGATAATTTCATCCAAAGCTATTTACAAGCAGTTGAGCATGGACACCTTGTGCAATGGTCCATCAATAGCTTGCGGTCTATCTGGGGATTTGAACTCACAATCTTCTGTTCACTGGAGCAGAACCTTAACTGCTGAGCATCCATTGTTACTGATGCTATATAATTAAGGGGTATCAGAAAAGGTGCTAAACATACAAATGGTACAACAGTAAACGTCTTTGGAGTCACCAACAAATAGACCAAACAAAATGTTCATTCAAACTGGAAACTCTACCAAGGCTGAAACTATAACCTGGGTTAAATATGTTATCACTGTTCTAACTGGAATGATGAAATATTTCTTCTGCTCTGCATAATGACCACTAGTAGCCCTAAAAAAAACGTGAATGCTGAGAAAGAAAGCTTGTTATGCTCTCCATCCTAAATGCTTGTCCCTGAAGTTGCTCCCTCTGCTGTTGTTTCACTTAAGCGTGCGCCTACCTGAAACCCTAATTAAACTCACACTCATGTGAGTGCTGCTCAGACACATGCCCCAACCTACTTATGCACACCAATTTGAAATTCATATTCTCTCTCTCTCTCTTTCTCTATCGCTCTTAGTTTGTGAGTGTGTAGGCTAAGATGGACCAATTTTGTGTGCTTGTTCAATATTCTCTCTCATACAAATGAACAACTAAAATATGAGAGCAAAATATGAATATGTATGATACCACAGTGCTGTTAAATTCTCAAATCTTATTGTCAGGAGGTTTAGATTAATTTTCTATAATGCCGCAGCTCAAGGCAAATCACAGGTTTGCATTAATGTGCTCATTCTAATACATTATCATTTCTATAGTAAAAACTTACACAGGGACTTGTATGGTGGACGCCCATCATAAATAGATTTAAAAAACTGAGTGGTTGTTTAAGCTTTATGTAATGTATTTGACATGTATTTGGAAGGAGTCTCCTGTGCTTTTAGGCACCCTATTTTTTTTTTGTACAAATTTTGTTATAGATTTTTTTATTTTATGTCTTCTACATTAGGGGGCACGGTGGCTTAGTGGTTAGCATGTTTGCCTCACACCTACAGGGTTAAGGGTTCGATTTCTGCTGTGGCCCTGTATGTGTGGAGTTTGCATGTTCTCCTCGTGCTCTGGGTGTTTCCTTCAGGGTTCTCCGGTTACCTCCACCAGTCCAAAGATTGTAGGCCGACTGGCATGTCCAAAAAAGTGCCTGTAGTGTATGAATTGGTGTGTGTTTGTGATTGTACCCTTCTACATTATCAAGTCAGTACAAAAAACATTTTAGATTACCTAACATTAGTTTTCTAGCACAAAATTAAATGTTACAGAAAAATGTTTGTGTGTCACTAAAGAAAGCAGCATATTACATAAGAGACCACTTTTCAGACAAAAAACACAATGAAGGCTGCTGGGTTTTGCTGCAAAAATAAGAAGCAAGTGTAACAGTCAAAGTCTCCAGAAGAACCGTGGCTGGTTCTGCAAGATGCTCAATAAAACTTACAGCTCATTTCCTTATAAAACTGCACTAATTCTACCTGAGACTACTATTATTATTTTTTTTTTTTTGTCACACCAAATATTGACTTTGTTTTATTTACTATTGCTTACTGCTGTATAAGGTATTTATTTAAATTTAGAAACATTTAATTTCATTATTTTGAAGACATCTTTGCTTTACAGCATTTCTTTGCATGTGCCTAAAACTTTTGCACAATACTGTATGTCACTGTTTATTTTAACACAAAATAGGATGCTTTAGTTTTATAAACCACAGTAGAATATACTGTATACTATTGATAATTAAAAAAAGAAAAAAAGCAATTATAACTATGATTAGCAAGTACTAAATGGTGTTGGTGCTCATTTTTAAGAGCAAATGACAACCCTAGTTTATTAGCAATGGCAATAATATGCTAATCTTTCACAACTAGTCATGCACAGATACGGATACTGATATCGTTTATCCATCCGACACCATGCTCATTCACCCATACTTTTACTAAAAAAAAATGCCAAAATCTGCTACCATGTGATACTATGTGATATAAGCCTAGTGCTCTGTAGTGCTGGTAATATTTCATTCTATTTCACATATTTCACATTCTGTGCTCTGTAAAAAAGAAAGAAAGAAAGAAATAATAATGATAAAAATTAAAAATAAATCAACTAAGAATAGAAACGGTATTACAGTATCATCCTACAAAATAAGTAACTTGATAAAGCATTATAAAATTAAACATAAATCCCAGCATGGGAAGTTCATTGCTAGTAGCACACATCGGCAACTAAAGCTGCAGCAAATGCTAGCTACTCCAACAGGACATAAAGATGCTGTGGAAGAGCACATGCTGCATGCTGCAGATCTTCATCCTCAACAGAAAGCTTCCCAACAGCCTCTGTGTTCAGCAGTACAATCTAATCAAGTATGCAGTGGCAATTCTGGTGCCCTCTGAAGAGTTAACACCACAAGTGAGCCATTAGGCTTAGTTATGATTCCTGCTACAGAGAAAGGGATCAAAAAAATGAAACATACTTTACCTACTCTATTTCCCTACTCAAGTCAAGCTAACTAACGCAGTTTGTTAATGCACTTCATTTAAAACCAACTAGCTAAAATGATTAACAACAAGCCTAGCAGCCTTTAATAATAGTTACCTGCTCTGTGCTACATAAAATGTTAAATAATGAATTAATTTGCTCATTTCTATTGTAATCTGTTTAGGTGTACTTAATTTACTATTTTATTCTCTCCACTAGCCTATAATCTTTTAAATATTGCCAATGAGTGGACATTAACCATAGCATGAACATCATTAGCAAAGAAAGTCTGTCGTAGATATTTGGCTCTTCACAAGCACCAACTCTGCTGAGAATGCCAAGCAGATGGTGATGCAGGAGGTTACACATTTATTATCAGTATCTGTATAGGCAAGTACCAAAAAAAAACATGTACTCATACTCAGCCTGAAAACATACTGGAGTATCGAGGCATCACTATTCAAAACCTCCCAATTAAGGCAAAATGGTTCAACACACACACACACACACAGATCTCTTATAGCATCAGCGGGCCATATATATCTTTCCACCACCCACACACCTCTCAGCAGGCAAACACAGAGACATGCTGCACACAACAGGGCAAGAGGATTTCTATATTTCTTCGGCACGCAGAGTGAATCAGGAGAAAGAAGTCAGAGAGAGGAAACAAATAAAAGAACAAGGGATAAAGTGAGAGAGGAAAGTGAGCAAGACAGCTCTGAGCTCAGTATTAAGAAGAGATGAAGGCAATGTGAAAATCCTGCCCCCAGCCTTTTATGGCATTTTACACACCAATATACACCATAGTCTTTTCAGACAGTCTGTAAGCGCTTGCTTGGCTGTGCCTTTCCCGTGTTCCTGCCATCTCGGCAAAGACTGACTAGATAAGTTTTACTTTAATAATACTGACCTGCTTTGGGAGTAAGCTTTTATTTACATGAAACTAATTAAGTTCCGTCACATAATTGTGCTGCTAGGTATTCATTAAGCAAGGAATAAAACACAAGCAGCCATGCTGTAATAGGAAAATAATCAATGATTGGGGTGGTGTGATATGGCTCGATGTGAAACAGAGTTACTCTTACCACCTTGAAGTTGATTATTTCCCTATAACAACCAGTTCTGACGTGTTTTATTCCTCTTAGGTAGTTAGTTAGTTAGTTCTTGTTGTTATGAACAGCTATAAAGACTCATTTCCTCATCGGCCTGTCTTTTATTCCTCTCTTTCAAAGCTAATAATACAAAATAGTGCTATGCAAAGTCCTGAAGTCTCGTTTCGGAAAATGGAACAGCTTTGCCTATGTTTAAAAGCAGACACTAGAGATTCCATAAACGCTAAATAAACACACCTTCACCACAGAAACAATTATACTTTTTTTTTTTTAAATAACATGTTTTTAATCCAGTTTATTATTAGCTTTAGATTATGTGAAGCATCTGCCATACAAGTCCCAGTGTATACTATAGAAACAATAACATATTAGAACAAGGGCATTCATGTAAATCTGTGATCAGTCCCTCCAGGATTTTGTAGTTTTGCGATCACAGTAATGAATGCAAAATCAAGTACATTTTTCAAAATTACCCCAGATTTTCTGCAGATTTGGGCCAAGATGCGTCATGTGACATCATCACAACGTGCATTCAGCCAAAGCCCTCTTCAATTCATGTGCGTGGAATATGAGTACAGCTAAAAGGTCTCATTTACCAACAAACATCACTGCGAAAGACCGTGCAAACCAGGGTTAGGGTTAGGGTTAGGTTTCAAGTAGTATTCCCACTAAAAATGCATTGCAAATTTTGAAAATAGCCGCAGCAAAATCAAGCTTTTTGGCCGCAACAATCACAAAAAAAAATGAAAACTCTGTGAAATCCTGTACGGACTGTGTGATTAGCTGGTACTACTGTCAGAGCCTTGCTGTTATAGAATATCAATCAACACATTCTGATCAATCAGACTTTATAATTCAACGGTGCTGTGGAATAAGTACTTTATATATGACTATGTTGTTTTAAGTTAAAACAATACAATCAAGGTAAGTGCATCGAGTCTTGATGTACATGGGCATGGTTGGGAGCTGGGGTCAAGGAGTAAACAAACCATTCAGATTTTTTTGTAGTTCACCCTGTAACCACTGGAGCCAAAATCCTAGACAATACCCATTTAAAAAGATTACGGCATACATTTGCACCATTTTGAAAGTCATCACTCTTTATACTGAGCTACACAAAAACATCTAAAGGTTCACAGTGCACACTCAGTATCTCAGAAACAGCTATCACACCAAGTCACAAAATGCAAATCTGTGAATTAGCTAAGTTTATGCAGTGTGACTGTGGAAGAAAAAAAATGTTGGTGTGGTTTTATATTAATAACTCAGACAGTGCTGTGAGTACGCTGCATTCATCACAAAATTTTAACTCGCCATGCCTTAACCCTCCTGCATTTCTGCTGATGCTGTCATAGCTCTTCAACCACAATATTTTTGCTGTGAAAGCAATGCATATTCAGAGGAAATGTACCAAAAGTGAGGAGTCAGAAATATCTGCAGCCGCTGAGAAAAAAAACACCGTTTACAACAACAAGTTTCCAAAATAGCTAAAACATACAATCCAAGCTGTCTGATTGTTCATGTTATTGCCATCGAAAAGCATGCGGTTCACTTCTGCTCACTGTTGGAAGAGATACACTACAGTGGTGCTTGAAGGTTAGTGAAAGAATTTTCTATATTTCGGCTATATTATACCTGGTCATTGAGTCATTATTGGTCATTATTCATTGAGGAAAATTATCCTATATTACATATCTGTGAGTGGCAAAAGTATGTGAACCTTTGCGTTCAGTATCTGGTGTGACTCCTTAAACTAATTTGAAAAAAACTAATGTTTCCAGTAACTGTTGATCAGTCCTGCACATCGGCTTGGAGGAATTTTAGCCCATTCCTCAGTACAGAACAGC
>JANDJT010000199.1:11848271-11861694 GCA_024331685.1 Stegophilus panzeri | reverse complement strand
TACTTTACATTGTAGCAAAGTGTCATTTCTTCAGTGTTGTCACATGAAAAGATATCATCAAATATTTACAAAAATATGAGTGGTGTACTCACTTTTGTGAGATACTGTATATCCTGAAAGTAGTAGAATTGGTACAATGACGACAGCACACTAAATACAAGGCAAAGGCTGTATATATGCGTGGACATTGTAATGAAAAACTTTAAAAGTGAAGCCAAAATTTCTCTGAGGTCCTCTAGTGGCTAACTGCAGTACAGTTTTTAAACCCTTCCCACACCATTACAAGTAAATCAAAAACATTTAAAGTCAAATCTCCACAAATCATTTTCTGTGATAGTGTTCGGTCATTATTACAAGTTTTACAAGTGTCTCCCCCAATATTTTTCCTCATGATAAATTTGTTTTATAGGAGTTATTTGATGCTAATTAAATTGCCATGGTTGATGAGGTGATTGACAGTTTTGGGGTGGGCTGATGGACAGCTAGAAGTAACAGCCTGGCCTCATGAACTCCCATGCACTTTCCAGCATGCACCTGAAGCTCTATACTATACAACTATACTATTCTCCAGCGATCTTTATTTGACTTATGATTTACAGTGTAAACAACTTTAATAGTTTTGTACCAAAGTCCTTTCTTGTTCTGCTCTAAAATGTTCAATCACTCAGCAATCACTCAGGAGGGAGTTTTTTTTGCAGTTTATCCATTATGTAGCTAACTTCGATGGCTAAGCTAGCTCTTTAACTAGCCAGTTGCTAGATAATATTAGTAAATTCAAACACTTTGAAGAGAAGATGAAAAATCAAGTTCCACAGAAAAAAAATGAAACACACAAAATGAACAAATTTTATTATATTACTATTATTATGTAAATATGGTGAGTACCAGTCGTTGATTGTGATGATGTGTGTGTGTGTGTGTGTGTGTGTGTGTGTGTGTGTATGTGTGTGTGTGTGTGTGTACAGAGAGACTTAGAGAGAGAGAAAGCTTTATTATCATTCTCACTATACACAAGTATGCAGAAGATTGAAATAACATTCTCTCACACTTACAGTGCAACACTACAGATAGTGACAGTGAATTACCAGACATGTAGTGCAAAACGTCACACTCTGAAAGTTGTAGAATCAATGACAATAAATACATGACACAATAAATACACAACACAACTGTTATAAGGACTCAAGGGCATGCATTTTAAGAATACCAATTTACATTTACGGCATTTGGCAGATGCTCTTATCCAGAGCGACTTACATTTATTTCATTTATACATCTGAGCAGTTGAGGGTTAAGCGTCTTGCTCAAGTGCGCAACAGGGTTAGACCTCAAGACCATTTTGATAAATTCACCATAAGGCATGCCCTTTCTTGGCTTTTTGCTTTAATAACAGCACATCCCAAAGAGTCCTTTGTTATTCTTATAGCACAGCAATTGTGCAGCGATGTATTTATTTGTCTATTAAATAACAAGAAATCATAGTTTTGATAGTTAATATTTACATTTGTTGTTGTGGAGTGTCCATTGTAGCTTCTGTTTTCACTTATAGCAGCTATAAACAATCGTAGCCACACCTTCTCTTGTAGTGGCTATACTTAAAGCTTTCTGAAATACCCCCATGTCTACAGTATAATATGACTTTTGATGGATTTGTAAAGTTACCTTTTGTTGTCATCTAGAACAGCCAGGGGCAGCTCACAATGCATACAAGCACCGTAACGAGGATCGCGAACATCTCGATGCACCAGGATAAGAGATGGATCGGATAGATGACCCAAAGCCCTCACGTCACCAAATGACCGAAATTTGCTGTTAAGACAAAGAGATCAGATTATATGGAGATATAACAGACATAACACTAAATATGAATCTTGCTCCATGCATATAAACTATTTGTAGTCGTTGAACTATTGTGACACCATTTGAGGGTTTTTCTTCAGTTTTTTTTTTATTTTATTTAAATAATAGTATAATAGCACTACACTTTTTTGTTTGGTTAATGATATGGCTGTTGATAATGTGACATTTTTATAATGTAATGTAATTACTTATATACTCACGTCAACGTTTTTTCATATATGGGATGGCCGCTGGGGGTTTCCTGATGATAATCAACTTTAGCACATACCAGTTTATCAATAATTGGGAAATGGTCTTTTATACTGCTGATACGATCACGTATATTAAAATCCTCCAGCTGTCTAATCCAAAGAGCTCTAGCATAAGTATACTTTTCTCCATTTAAAGTATCCATGAGGACTCTAAAAAAGTCATTTGATACTAGAAGGGCCCTTATATGTAAATTTTTTATGTAAAGAATATGAAAGGAAGCCAATAATGTGTCTGGGACACATGTTTTGATAAACTGGTATACGCCTGAAGCCTCTTTCATGTAGGAAACCTGAGCTCCGATGATCAACATCAGCAATGTCGAAGGCCCGGAACTGACAGATTCAAAACAGTACAGAGATTTTAATAGAAATATGTTTGAAATATTATTTATATATAATGATCATAATCTTTAAAAAAATAATAATAATAAAAAAAAATTACCATGTAGGCTTCTCCCTTTCTGTAATGAAATTAAAAAAATTAAAAAGTTAAATAAAAACATTATTTTGTATTCTGTACACAATCATTCTTGAAAAAGAAAACCATTGACAATCCATTAATATAGTTTAATGAACATAAATGGATGTTTTACCATCGCCATTTCTTGGGCAGATCCTGGTAAAACGGGAAAACATTGATATGCATGATGTCATTACATCTGTTTCATAACTGAACAATCAAATTAAAAACCGGTCTTCATATTAGAACAGTGAATCAATAAGATATTAAGTGCATGCTATGGTTAAATTAGGATTTTACCTTTTATTTGGAATGCCGCTCATGACTGAGGCTAAAGAAAGAGAGAACAAGAAATCTGAAAATGACGGCGTATATCACGGCGGAAAATATCACAGACTTTGACTTTGCCGTTCCAAAACATTAACTCTATTCTTCTTTAACCGTTCTTTGTTGGAACGATTTGTGTGTTTAGGGTCATTGTCTTGCTGCATGACCCGCTTTCTCTTCAGATTCAGTTCATGAACAGATATCCTGATATTTTCCTTTAGAATTTGCTGGTATAATTCAGAATAATTAATTTTTCCATCAATGAGGGCAAGTTGCCCTGGCCCAGAAGCAGCAAAACAGCCCCAAACCATGATACTACCACCACCATGTTTCACAGATGGGATAAGGTTCTTATGCTGGAATGCAGCGTTTTCCTTTCTAATTTCACCTTCAAATTAACTGCTAATCCTAGAGGTTCACATACTTTTGCCACTCACAGATATGTAATATTGGATCATTTTCCTCAATAAATAAATGACCAAGTATGATATTTTTGTCTCATTTGTTTAATTGGGTTCTCTTTATCTATGTTTAGGACTTGTGTGAAAATCTGATGATGTTTTAGGACATATTTATGCAGATGTATAGAAAATTCTAAAAGGTTCACAAAATCTCAAGCAGCACTGTACATGATGCATCGACATCATTACTGCTGAGGCAGAAGCTCATCACTACCACTGCAGCAAAGGTCCGTTACAGCGTGGGCAAAATGACATCAACCAAATGAGAAATGATTACAGTCTCATTAGAGTGACTCACAAATTTTGCATTACATGTTTTCACAGCTGACAGTGTTTCATCAACTGAATGATCACAGTTTACTGATTTGGTTTCCGCCCCTGCACCACTTAGGCATCAAGATATGCTTCCATACGCTGTACATAAGCTGCCAACAGAAGCGCATGTGTCTTCATTAAATATTTCTGTACAAAGAACTATTCATTCCTATAGCTTACTCTTTTTTCTACTGTATGTATATGATGTACTTATACATAATTCATTAGAGGGGGTGGGGAAAAACACTACATCGTGCTGTAGCAGACGTCCACCACATGAGTGGTGAAATCACTTCACCCAGAGGCAGTACACTAATGCTTAAATGAGACTTTAGGGTCTCTTGGTACTGCTGTGGTTCCAAACCTGACCCTGATGTTTACAGGCATTAAACGTCACAACCATATGCTGCAAATTTGGTGGTAAATTACTGTCTTTGGGGGGAAACATTACTGGCACAAATTTACTGATCAAGTTGATGTACTGTATAGAGTCAAAAGTGAAAATTGACTGAAATGATCAAATGAAAATTACAGTAAATAACAATGCCATTTTGATAATTGTGCCACAAATAGCACAATGCTTCAAACACCACAATTAACCAGAAGGATACCTGAAGAATTAGCAGCTCTTGTACATATATATTTTTTTTTAATCAAACACATATTCTCATTCTGTACTACAGTGTGTGTCCACTCTAAACCCATGAAAAAGTGCTTCACACACACTTTTAGGGTTAGGAAATAATCCAAAGTTCACTGGCTGTGCAAAACCCTCATGAATGCACAGCAGGATTGGGGGAGCAGGTTGCCATGGAAACAGAGTCAAGATTTTTCGATTTCTTAATTAACAAATTAACAGTGTAACAGACACATTACAGAAAATGGTGACTAACATGAAACAATACACTACAATTTGTAGATTTATAGTGTAATTATACATGAAATACTTTTTAAACCAATCTTCATATTGTATAAGTCCTTTCCAAAAAGAACGTGTGACCAAAAAGACATGTTTGCATGTGCCTAGGTTATAATGTACCTGCTGCTTAATAATGACTGAGCATGACCAGCAATATTTAAACATTGCAACTGCACACCCAACAAAAGTTCTTTCCATATGGATCATCATAGTAAAGCTGTACTGTGATGATTAAAATGTGGTTTGCATAAGTTACAATCTTGAACTCATCTTGACAAACTGACAATGAGTTTTTTTCAGTTGTTTTCAGTTGCATCTGCCTTATGCTTCACATAATTTCTGACATGAAAATTATTTTTAAGTAAAGCAGAATGATGCTTAAACCTAACTACAGACTCATGACCACTTGTTCCATGCAAAGTAAAATAAAATACAGAAAATTGGAAGAAAAAAACCATGACCGATTAGTCAACTGATTAGTCAACTTGTCGTCTGGGACTGCTATAGTTCTCATGTCAGATTTCCTTCAATGTGCCAAACTGGTTCTCTTTCAAATGAAAAACATTCACTCACAGTCTTAGACTTTTTCATCAGCAATGGCGAAACCTATCTGCAAGAGCACACTAATTATTCCATATAATCCACTGAAGGCATCAGGCTCTTACAGATGTGTGAGCACTTCACACACAAACAATAATGTTTATTCTTCCCTTGAGGCTTGTAACACACTGCTAGTGCATGGAAATGTGAAAAGAGATTACTCATATGTCACAAGGCATGAAGCTCTTGTTTGCATGCACTAATGAGAAGAATAATGAGGCATCCTGTTCTATATAAAATCATGTGTGCTTCTTTTCATGACATCATTACTTTCACACCAGTTAGCACAAATAATATAATTAAGTAACAGACAGCATATTACATATTACAAAGGTTGCTAAAGGTTGGATTGTAAACCAGATATGGCTATAGGTCCAAGCCTTTACATTAAAAACAAAACAAAAGAAAACACAGAGCTGTTTTATCAATGGCTCTGAACAATAATTTTATCCCTGAATCAATACAGCACAATCCATTAGGTCCAGTTAAAGTACCCACAAAGCATGTCTACACCTTTACCCTCATAAATATGCATGCACAAGCAAATCAGAAACTCCACCATGTCTTTCTATCCCAAACCCACCCCTCTACTACAGTATTTATTCTATGCTGATACCTATATCACACTATTACAAAATAGAAAGAGGCTAATTTTGGGAAATATGATCTTATATTAAAGCGAATAAGTGAATTGTAAGCAAACCTGTCAGTATACCATAACTGATAATCACTAACATGAACTAAGTGAGCTTATTCACTAGCTTAACATGAATCTTCCAACTCTAAAAGTTTATAGCTACGGCTTTGTAATAATTTCTTTGTAACTGCCATATTTTTACATCAGGGATGTAACTGAATGCAAATAAATCATTTAGATTGCACAGATAATGTGTTCTAAACAGATACAAATAGGAGGAACAATATTCATTTTTTACAAAGCTTGCCAGAAAAATTCAAATGGCACTTGGCTGAGACTAAAGGTGTGAATCAGGTGGAGCTGCATAAAGGTTGCACAAACGAGAGGTTTTCATAACAAATGCATTTACAGCATTCATTCATCCATTCATAGCATATTAGACCATTTGGCATATCTGCTGAAATCACAAACTAAGTTTCACCATAATGCTCCTCAAACATTTGTGCACAGAAATACTGAGAATGGCTCTGCTTTAAATGGAAAATGTATAACTATATAATCTTAATATCCAAGACAACCCATTCAAAATTACATTTAAAATGAATCACTCACAAGCCTGGTAAGTGTGGCTGTACTTACAAAACACCTTTCTGCAATTGTTTTAAGTTAAATTTCAATTAAGAAAAAAGCTATCATCATATACCTTAGCAGGTCTATTCATCAAAAACAGTAAAGTACATATACTATCATAACTCAGCTGTAAATCTGAAGAGTGAGTGAACTGAATAATATTTAATGCAATAATTCCTGCAGGTTTGTCAACTTTGGGAAGGCGGTGGATGTGGATACACTGTGCCTTAAATAACGCATCAACTACTGACAGAGCTGACACAGCTGACTTCTCATTTTTGTTGAGATGTCAAGTCTGGAAAAATGCTGCAAAGCATTATGGTGTGGTATATATAGAGTAATAAAATCAACTGGTAAGTTTTGCAGTGAGGTGAATTTTGATAATTCATTACATTTGGAACGTTTTAGAGGAGACCAAATAGTAATCCTTTTGTATCACTGAAACGTTATGCCCACACTTACTCTTCTACATAACAGAATATTCAGTCACTGTAAATCAGCATCCACTTGAAACTGGATTCAACAAAACTCTTGAAGAAAAGAAGAAGTGCTAGATCAGAGAAACAAACCTGCTTACCTGTGGTTTCCACAATTCCTTCCAGGATCACCACAATTTCAAACTGCTCGGTCTGCATGGAGCGCTGAGAGAGCTCATAAAAGGGGCTTTTACTGTCAATCACATGGCAGATGGTGAGGGGAGACACCAAGAAGAGCTGATCTGCCCCGGTGCTGAAACCCACATCAAGCTCCAACTGATCTAGAGGGAGGAACTCACCTTCAGGGGTCTGCCGGGACTGAGAGAGAGAGAGAGAGAGAGAGAGAGAGAAAGAGAGAGAGAGAGAGAGAGCGCAAGAGAAAGAGAGAGATGTGGGGAGACACAGTACAACTTTAAAATATGTTGGATTTGTCAGATGTGGTTACAGCTCTTGTACACTTCATGGAACAATCAAAGCTTCATTCTAATAAATGCTGGGTTATATTTTCTACCCAAATGCTGGGTTGAGCTGTTTGGGTCATTTAATTGTGTTATTTTCTCAGTCTTGGGTAGTTTTTAGGTAGCTTTATGTAACCCAACTGCTGGGATCGCTGCTGGGTCATTTTCACTGACAGTTGAATCAATGTACCCCTCCCCCACCCCGACACATCAGCCCAGCTCCTTGGGTCAAATCAACTCAGTGCAGACTGTTTGAATTCGCCTCAGGTGGAGGTGGTGGTTTTCACAAGGACAGACTAGATTTATTTGGAAAGGATGTGTTAATATCCTACACACTTTTTGTGTTATTACTATTTCAACGCACGTTGTGTTACGTTATCCAATAAATGTGTTAAAAAAACAAAAAATATTTCACACAAGTGACCAACCCGTGTTAAATTATCATCCAAATCTTAACTCGTTGAGTTAAGAGAACATTACTTTTGATAAGAGTTGATAACATTACTTTAGCATACAGCTCACTGTAATGTTAGACATTCTCATTACCATTTTGAGAGTTAACGATAGCATAGTATTACAGCTACAGTATTCACCATGGTGTAATACAGAGAGTGGGCTAACGTTAACTACATTTAGCAAGTGTTTTGCGCAAGGCAAGCTGCAGTAATTTGCATTAGGAGGATGGGTTAGGGCCGTGTTTCTTCATGTATTTAGTGAATGTTAATGCTGGTTAACAAGTGCTTAAATAGCTCAGAATGTCGAGGCCAAAAGTTCCTGACAAGGTTAACGTGACAAAAAGAGAGGATGGGGTTACAGTAGGTTGTAATGCTTTCCACGATCTCTGTAATGTTGGTCGGCTTAATTAGGTTGTGCAAAAAAATTGCCGGTGAGGTGCCGAAAGCTGGAAAATAAATATTCGCAAGTCAGCTAGATTTTCCTGGTGAGTCTTCAGAGCAATTTAGTTCATTAGGAAAGTGGAGGTCACATTTCCAAAATTACACAATTTGGGATTCTGTGACGCAATTTCTCGGTTAAAACCCAAAGGCGTTTGTCCGTATTTTGCAGCTAACAATTAACCAACAGTCTTTTTGCTCTTTTACAGCTTTTCAAATGGAAGGGAGTGGGACTCCTGTCTTCCCAGATGGCAGGAAGATCTGTAAGAAGATGCATCAACTCCAATTCTTACAACAGTCAAAAGTTTAAATGATTTTAATGAATGTCACCTGAATTTCTGGCAATTGTTTGTTTATTTTGTGAGCAATTCAGTAGAATTTTAGCATATAAACAAATTGCATTTTAGGATAATTGTAGGGAAAAAAATATAAACAACACATCTGTGTTATTTGTGTGTTATTTTTTAACACATCTTTGTGTGGAAATGTTTAACACACAGCATGTGTTAAATGTACTAACATTAATTGTGTGAAAAGCAACACAAAATGTGTTGTCCTTAACTAGACACGCGGGTGTGTTAAAAATGAACGCATGATTGAGAGAAGGTATGTATCAATATGTTTATCCATAAAACCATTACTGTACACTGGGAAAATAAAAAATGTGCAATAACAGTCCAGTGTACATGGCATTAAATGCACTGCTATCTTTGTTTGCTTTGGCTTATGTTTTAATCGTCTCCTTTGATCAAAATCTGACGTTTTTGTCTTAAATTATATGACTTATTTGAGTCATTTACTTCAAAGTTTATATATAAACACCACTTTAGCAGCTCTAGCAATACATTTCTGGTGTATAAATAAAGGAGATACCATGTTGACAAATTTGTTTATAATGTGGTATATTTGACATTTTCAAAGGGTAAAAAACACACAGAAAATATTAACCCATTCATGAAATAAGGTTAACCCAGTATTTTTGTAAAAATGAAACTATCCTTTGGGTTGAAAAACAACCCATTTGCTGGGTTAAAATTAACAACCCAACTTGATGGGTTAGTTCAGCCTGTCCTATATTTACCCAGCTGTTGAGCGAAAAATAACCCAATTTGGGTCGTTTTTAACCCAGTGTTTTTTAGAGTGTATCAATCAGATAATATTAATAAAGAAGAAAGATATTGTTCGGGGTGGCAAGGTAGTAGGGCGCATAGCATTACTAGGGCATGTAGCGTTGCTGTCTCACAGCTCCAGGGGTCCCTGCGTGGTGTTTCTGTACATGCTCTCCCTGCATTCACGTGAGTTTCCTCTACGTTTTCCAGTTTCCTCCCACCACCCACAACACTTGCTGGTAGTGGACTACTATGTCTGAATGTGTGTGTGTGTGTGTGTGTGTGTGTGTGCGCACAGTGCCCTGCAATGGACTAACTCATGCCCAGTTTTCCTGTGATAGGCTCCGGACCCACCACAACCCTGATCAGGATAATGCTGTTACTAAAGATGAATGAATGAAGAAATCATCTGTGCAGCAAACATGTGAACAATAAACTGTTTTTTCCTAGTATTTTTGTAGTGACTAGTTTATAGCACGTTTAGGGCAGTGGTGGTTCAGTGGTTAAGGCTCTAGGTTACTGATCAGAAGGTCTGCCAAACTGCCACTCTTGGGCCCTTAACCCTCTCTGCTCCAGGGGCACTGGGAGACCCTGTGCTCTGACCCAAACTTCCTACCAAGCTGGGATATACAGAAATGTGCAGAGATGTGACAAATAAAGGTCTCTTATTCTAGTAATGACTAAATATGCCTTTAATTATTTTAACTTGATTGGTTTATTGTGATTAGATTAAGAGAAATAAAAGGAGAAATTAGATTCAAGAAATATAAGGGGGGGGGGGGGTGATTTTAGGAGCCATTTGCCATATGATTCCTGGAAGTGCTTTGAAGACAATGCGAATAACTGCTAGACCAGCGATCACCAACCCTGTTCCTGGAGATCTACCTTCATGAAGACTTTAGCTCCAACCATAATCGTGCCCACCTTGATCGTCTAATCATTGGCAGGTGTGTTAGATTAGATTTTGGTAGGAGATGAAACCTGCAGGAAGGTAGATCTCAAGGAAGAGGGTTGGTGGCCACTGCTTTAAACAGAAGGATCTTTTTGTTTTTATTCTGTAGTAGTTCACTTTTGTGGCTTGCACTTACTTTAAGCAGTTTGCAGCGGATCTGCGCGGAGACCATGTGGCTGTTGCGCAGGTTTCCGACCCTGAACATGAGCGTGAGTTTTCCGTCCCGCATGGAGATGACTGCGTGCTCGCTGAACATCAGCGTCTCGGCCCGTTTCTTGGGCTGGGACATCTTAATGAACATGCAGCCTATTAAAAACGCGTCCACGATGGAGCCGAGGATGGACTGAAAGAGGAACAGAATGATGCCCTCTGGACACTTGTCCGTTATGTACCTGTAGCCGTAGCCGATAGTGGCCTCGGTCTCTATGAAGAAGAGGAAGGCTGAAGGGAAGTTGTACACGTTGGCTACGCACGGTGTGTACTTGTCGTCGTGCGCTCGGTTAAGGTCTCCGCGCACGTACGCGATAAGCCACCACATGAAGGCCATGAACAGCCACGCCACCGTGTAGGTCAGGATGAATATGAACAGATTCCAGCGCCATTTCAAGTCCACTAGAGTGGTGAACAAGTCGGACAGGTAGCGACTGGTTTCTCCGCCCAGGTTACCGTGCTGGACATTACAGCGGCCGTTCTTATCCACGAAGCGCTGCCGTTTCCGCTTGCGCTCCGGAGCGGCCTGGCCGAAACCCGAGCCGCTGGATGAAGTGGTCACTATCTGGTAGTCGTCTCCAAATTTTTTCCTCAGTGCGGACATGCTAGCCTGCGAAAGAGAGATTTAACTCAGGGTTGCACTTCTACATAGGCAGTAGGTTATGACTTCATTAACCTACTAAACTTACAGGAACACAGTTTATAAGAAGACTCTTACAGTTCATCATTATACTGTAGGTAGACTATCAAAATTAAACGAATAAGGAAAATATATATGATCACTTTACACACAGCGTTTTCTTAATTTCATCTTAATGAAATGTTCTCTAAAGAAAGGGATTGTTGGAGGTTGTTGAGGAAAGAAAGATAAAGCCTTACGTATATTTTACCATACGGATCCTCTCCCTCCGCAGGTGTCAGGGTTAGTGCATGTCAGTCAATACAGCGCTTACAGGGAACTAAACATAAACTCAAAACTGCGTGAACACGACGCATGTCTCGTTAGTAAAAAACACAAAACGGACGGATTAAAAAGTAAGAAGACTAAAAGACATGACCAGCTGTCCCCGGGCGCTGGACGCGGTTTCGCCCTTGATTTTACCGCGTCGCTCATTTGCTCTGTCAGGTCAGATCACACAGGAGCTTTAATCCAGTCATGGATGCTGAAAGTTGTAGATCAGAGTTGCGGTCCCTCAACAGATGCGCCTTCGGTAGGCTTTCTACTAAGGGGTGAATTACGTATGAACCTTGCGGATTTAATGCGTCGCCACTTGGGGACTCGGATATCGGCTTTGTCTTGACTGCCTCTTCATGCGCATTTTGGTCATAGCGAGTGAGGAGGGAAGCGCGGTGTCCTCTCCGCGAGCTGCCTGCCTCCTCAATAATAATAAGTTTCTGAAGCTCCCATTCTTGCCTTGCTCCCAAATCACAACGTTAAGTTTCGCGGTCTTAGTGCCGCCTGTTTCTCTCCCCGCGCTCTTATCCCCGCAGTTTGTGCGTTTCCCAGTGCGGGAAAACGTACAGGGTTGCCAGATTGACTATGACAGGTGCATCACAATATTAGTGGGTTTAATGTGTGTGTGTGTGTGTGTGTGTGTGTGTGTGTGTGTGTGTGCACATGCAAAGAAATGCTGTAGAGCAAAGATGCCTTCAAAAATAAAGAAAGAAATTGTTTCTATATTTAAAAAATACTATGAAGATCAGTAAACAGTAATACATGCAACAAAGTCACTATTTAGTTTGACGACCCTGCGCTTTAAAAAAAAAAAAAAAAAAAAAAAAAAAAAGAGTAGTCTCAGGTACACTTTCTACAGTTTTATAAGGAAATGAGCTGTAAGTTCTATTGAGCATCTTGCAGAACCAGCCACGGCTCTTCTGGAGATTTTGACTGTCGCACTTGCTTCTTATTTTTGCAGCAAGTCATAAAATAAAAAATCTATAACAAAGTTTGTACTAAAAAAAATAGGGTGTCTAAGACTTTTGCACAGTTCTGTATGTGTATTTATGTATGTATAGATAGATAGATAGATAGACTGAAAAAATAACTCATTGGTTGAACATAATTTAATTGAGGGCGAGATTTCCATTCAATAAATATATATAGCCCCATCTCATAAACAACTGATTCATGCAATGAGATGTAATTGAGTTGGTCCAACTTCATTTGATCAAATACAGTTTAAATGAAATGCATACATTTATAAAGTGCTTTTTTATGCTTATCGAACTCAAACTAAAACATTTAATTGGAAAATATATTATTAAGTAGAAATCCTTCTAATTTATTTCCCCTATATATAGACAAGAGAGACCGAACTTGGTTCAGATGTTTTTATTTAAAAAACATAAAACAAGTATAAAACAGGTATACAGTTGTCAATACAGTTATTTACTGTAAAACAACCATAATATTAGAAAAAGGAGAAAAAAAAAGTCAGTATGGTAAATAAACATTTGCTGTTTGTTGGAGACTTATTGAATTTAAAGTTTGAAAAAGTATTTAACCAAACATGCTAGTATTTGTGACAGTGAAAGCACACATTTATAAACCTTTTTTTTAAATCTGGAAATTTGCATTTCTCTGCATGAATGACACATAAACAGTCAGTGGAAAGCCAAAGTTAAAATAAACTTGACTATAAATAATAACATTGCAAAGACAAGATAAACTTGGCCATCAAGAATAAAAGTAACAAATACAGTAGTGCTTGAAAGAAGAGTTTTCTATATTTCTGCATAAATATGACCTAAAACATAATCAGATTTCCACACAAGTCCTAACAGTAGGTAAAGAGAACCCAATTAAACAAATGAGACAAAAACATTATACTTGGTCATTTATTTATTGAGGAAAATGATCCAATA